>JAQZBX010049855.1:0-19811 GCA_029593785.1 Cabassous unicinctus
TTTTTTTTTTTTTTTTAATTTTATATATATATATAAAATTATAAATATATATATATATTTTAAAAGATGCTTATATGACATAAATGTTACACAAAAATTACAGGGATTCCCATGTTCCCCTCCTCCCACATCTCCTATAACATCCCACATAAACATCTTTCATTAGTGTGGCACATCACCTGCAATGTATATACACATCCCGGGACTTTGCCACTAAGCACGGATCATAGTTCACATTGTAGACCACACTCTTTCCCACACAGTTCTGCATGGTATATGCTGATGCAAAGTGGCCTATATCTGTCATTGTAATGTCACTCAGGAAAATTCCAAAGTCCTGAAAAAGCCCCTGTATTAAAACTGCTTTTCCCCTCCCTGCCCCGAAAGTGCCTATTGGCCACTGGCTCCACCTCACTGTTATAATTTCTTCCATTGCTTGAATCACAATATGTCTACAACAGAATACCATTAAGTCCACTCTAGCCCATAGCTCTTCCCCCAGTTCTGAGGAGTCTGTCTAACCCATTCTTTAAGGTCTTTTTTTTTTTAAACCATCTGTAGAAATTTCCCCATAATTCATTGTTCCTCATTCAAGAATTAATAATATGCCAAATTAAAAATATATGAATATCTGAAAAAAAGAAAAAGGAAAACTTTATACTGTTCTCGTTATTCAGATTCCTCTGTAATAAGCAGAATCACAGAAGGAGTCAATGGAATATTTTTTCTGATCATTACAGTGTCTGCTCTATGAGACAGCCAGACTTAAAATATTTTGACAACAAATATGCTGATCCTGATATAGAGACATCAAATGACTTGCCAGAATTTATTGATGGAAAAAAAGCCAGAAACAGAAATCATAAATACGTGGCTCCCAGTTCTATACTTAGAATTCTAAACCACACTGCTTTTTCTAAAGAAAAATCTGCATGAATTGAAGTTTGTGATGAAGAGTGACTCACCTGAATCTGTCAACCAATAAACTGAAGAGGAGAGTCCTATAGAAGTTCTCATCACCAAAAATGTTCTAATTCTGGCAGAAGTACATGCAATTGCCAAGGATTATGATGTAGAGACAGAAAACAATTCTGAGATTCTCCAAATCCAAACTCATGAAGAGCCACCAGCTAAGTTTTGTATAATTCTTGACAAGAGCCAAACTTTGAATGTGACTGCCCAGCAGAAATGGCCTTTATGAGAGCTAATAACAGTGGCCTCTATAAATGTTAAATTTGTGAATTCAATAGCAAATATTTTTTTGAGTTAGAGCAACATATGATCCTGAAGCATAAGCATACTGATTCAAATGTGTTGAGTATGCAAGGAAAGTTTCTCTACCAACATGCTTCTGATGGAGCATGCCAAACCATGAGGAGGATCCCTAAATTTGTAAATACTGTGATATTAAGATGGTAAATTTTGAGAACCTTAGTCAGCACATTGCAGACACTCATTTTATTGATCGCCTCTATTGGTGTGAGCAGCATGATGAGCAGTTCTCCTCAAGCAGTGAACGCTACCTACATTTCCAGGAGCACAGCTGTGATGAACAGTACTGTGTCAGTTCTGTGAACATGAAACATGATCCAGAAGACTTGCATAGCCATGTGGTGAATGGGCGTGCATGTAAATTAATGGAGTTGAGTGATAAGTATAACAATGGAGAACATGGACCGTACAACCTCTTAAGGAAAACTACCTTTGAAAAATGTAAAAATTTCTTTGTATGTCAGGCCTGTGGTTTTTGGAGTAGACTTTATGCAAATGTTAAGAGACATGTGGTTATTGAAAATACAAAAAATTTCCTCTGTGTTTCTGATGACAGTGGGAAAGCCCTTTTCAAGTATGCTAGAATATTGCAAGCATTTAAATTCACATTTATCTGAAGGGATTTATTCATGTCAATACTGTGAATATTCAACAGGACAAATTGAAGATCTTTAAATTCATATAGATTTCAAGCATTTGGCTGA
This sequence comes from Cabassous unicinctus, assembly GCA_029593785.1. Lineage (NCBI taxonomy): Eukaryota > Metazoa > Chordata > Mammalia > Cingulata > Chlamyphoridae > Cabassous > Cabassous unicinctus. The sequence continues at coordinate 1,977 of JAQZBX010049855.1, forward strand.
CTTACCTCATAAATGTAGTGACTCTTTGATGAGGTTTGGAAATGAAAGGGAATTAATAACTCACCTTCCAGTCCATGAGACAACTTGATTGTTCCCTTTATTTAACTTTTATTATGTTGTTGTAAAATAATAAATTCAACTTTTTTTGAAAAAAAAATTAGAGGAAGATAAAGGCCACTTTTTCTTGATACAAAGGGTATGTGATAATGTGGTTTGGGTATGACTCCTTTTCCAGGAGATATAAGCAGGGGCAATATTTGGTCATATAGATTGTGAGATAAGTTTTTTGAGGTGAAATAAATAATGGGAGTACTGTTAGGAATATTTGGAAAATTTGGATCATAAATAGTAGATAAAAATAAATGAAGCAATTTGTAATATAGTGCATTATTATTTCTAGGAAAACAATTGTATAAGCAAGACATTTTTACAAAGCCAAACTTAACAATAAATAATATTTAGATAATGATGTAAACTCCAAATAAATTTAATTTAAATAGTTCTATAATTTTGGAATATTGTAGGATTCAGATATTTTGTGGGAGTCACATAAAAAGCACATATATTGGGAAATATATGAGTATATTGGGATATATGAAATTTAAAAATAACACATATAGTCAACACTTGGAGATATACAAAAGAAGAGTTAAAATAATAAGATACAGTTATCTTCTGGAAGTGAGGCTGAAAGTTTGTAATGGGACAGACAGAGCACTGCAGTTTGTCATCCTAAACTTGACTGTATTATTCAGTATTTTCAACTAAGATTATTTCATTTTGAGTCAAAAACCAAAGCAGGGTAAAACTTTTGGGAAAATGGGAGACTTAGCATCTAGGAAAGGGGGATTAGAAATATTAAAATCTAGACAGAAGTATTACCTCTCCTTTCAACGTCTATGTTTTCTCTTTTCAGCAGAAATGTACTTGTGTATGACTGAATAAGGCAGGAATAGCATCCTCACTTTTGGCAGAGTCTATTCACGGTGTTGTGGAATCTAAATGTTAGTTTAGATTCTCATTCTCTATTGGGCCTATGTATTCCTTGGAAACTTGTTAAAATGAGGATCCTGATTCCAGAGGTGTGGGGAGAAGACTTCGATTCCACTGTGCTACCAAGCTCCCAGTAGTTACTGATGTTCCTGACCCATGACCCTGCACTGCAAATAGCAAGGTCCTATATTGGTTCTCAGCTCATTAAAGAATGGATTCTCAAACTCTGATGCCTATCTAGTATCACACTTTAAAAATGTGGATGTCCGGGGTATAACCAGGAACTTTTAGATCAGAATGTCTGGGGATGGGACACAGGCATCAGAATATTTTACACTCCTTAGATAATTTCAGAGTGCAGAGGGGATTGATATTCAATTTCTTATCATTTGCGATGACATATGGGAAACACCTTTAAAAATGTGCATTTAGTTACCAACTCAATTTATATATAATTTAATAAAGTGAACCTATTTTCTTTTGTATGTTTTTGAATTTTTGGTTTTGTTTTCAATTGTTGAAATTCTTCAGGAAGACAGTTGAAAACATTTGCTTTGCTGGTACTGGAAATAAAACTCCAACAGAGCAAAAAGCAATTGCCTTTTTCTCCAGTCTTATTTTTTTCACACTAACTTTTTCTAGTAAATATTTTCAATAATATTCACACAAACCAAACTAAAAATAAGGAATTATAGAAAGGAAAATGTGAATTCCATTCAAATTTAACTTTTAACTCTGAGTAAGAAGGATCTATAATTTGAAGTACATTTTGGAAGGCCCTTCAATTATATTTTCCCCCTACAAAAAAAAAATAGGTTAAAAAAGAATACTGTTTTCCCATTTTTCTTTCTAAGAGTTAGGAACTTCTGAGACTTAACCTGTCCTTGAAAATACTATGTGGCCTCTGCCCTACCACTCCCCCTCTTCAATTCTCCACCTTTTAGATTTTATTTTATTATATATATATTTTTTATTTTGTCACATTTTAAATATCCATAACAGAATCTCACATTTGGCCATTTCTCTTCTATTTTAATTCTGTGTTTTCTCCATGGATTTTTAGTTCTTTTTCCATAGACAGTGGTGTATGGCTTCCTGCTGTATCTGAAGGAGCTTAAAATTTCTTGGTTCAAAGAAATCATGTAGTAGTATTTATTGGATAAATAAAAATATTTTTAAATGACCTTTTGAAAAATGATATATATCTTTATTCTCCAACATCTTATGAGTGTTTAAAATTGAGTCTCGTACAGTCACCCCATCAGCGTGGGGTGCTGTTGTCACAACGACCCCTTGGTAGGCAGATGTTCCAAGCTTCTGTCTCCACTGCTGCTGGCTTGGAATGTAGTGGTGTGAAAGGCGTCTGGCCTAGGGCCGCCGAGTGTGATGGACTGGGGCCTGGGGCCGCCCAGCGCTGAGGCATCTGAGGTTCCGAACAGACGATGTATTTCCTGAGTGCCTGATCCAAGAAGCTGCTCTACCCTCTTGGTAGCTTGGCCCAGGTGCCTTTCCAAATTCAGTTTGACCGGCAAAGGGTTTTCTTTTCCATGCTGGTGCCAGCCTGCCTCAGCATCTGGTATAGACAACCGATTGTTTTAATTGTAACCTAAGAGGAACCATAAAACCATGTACTCACTTTGGACGCTGCAATCAAGCTGAATGGAGACCTGATAGTACCATGATGGCTGTGTCACCTGCTGTTCTAAATGATAATCTATCAAAGTGCATTTAAAGTAATAAGATGGCAGCAAGATGGCAGAGTAAGAAGCACCAACTACCTGCTCTCTCCATTAATTAAACAACCAGAAAATGAAAGAATCAACTTTCTTTGCAATCATATTTTAAAAAAATTATTTAAAGACTTTGTCTGGTAGATCTAATTCTAGGCTTCCCCTTTGAAGATTTTTAGTGCTTTATCTTGTTTATTTGAATGGCCCATCAATTCCTGTGTCTTTGAATGTCTTGTAATATTTTGTTATGCACTGGGTATTTTAATATTTTCATGTGCTTCCTCTGGAATTTAGTCACGGACTTATCTATTCCTTAAGCTTGAATCCAGCTATTGTTATATGAGAGATATCTTTGAATGTCTAGAGCTAATAACAAAAAGAAACAACCAAAGGAAAACCCCTTTCCCAGTCTTTGCAGATGTGTCTATGTGAGTGCTTTCCTTCAGAATTTAGCCAGTCTAACAATTATCCTAAAGAACAGCCTGAAATGAAATTGTAGGACCATCTCTGGTCTTTTCTTACCATGTGACTTGTCCATGGCATGCACACATGGCCTTATGAATTACCCTCTTTATAAGGATCCAAATACCCATTCTCAACCAGGAAGGTATTTCCTCTCAGATCTGGTGCTATATTAAATGTTTTCAAACCAGTAATTTTTTGCTCCACCTATCTAGGGTTTGATTGTTTTCTTACAGAATTAGTTTACCTGTGAGCTACTTCTGAATCCAGAGCAAGCTCTGGGACATCAAGTCAGAGACAAATGTCCTGATTCAGTTTTTTAGACTGACACCAGAGAGATTTATACAGATATACCTGCATCTCAGTATGTGCATGAGTGTTACTCTGTCTGCACTTTTACCAGGACCAAGGAACTGCACAGACTGGCTCCACATCAAGCAAGGGAGGGATGGATAAAACACCAGCAAAGGAGTCAGGAAAATTTTATGTGCTTTATAGATTTGGCACTTGCCATGTAACTTCAATTTTTTAACTCTTTTACAGTGTTCTGAGAAATATGGGGTCCTGCCAATTTTTGCTTGTTGCCTAAAGCTTCTTTGTGGGGAATGGAAATCTGGAACATCTCATTCTACTATCTTGGTGATGTGACCCAATTTTATTTTAAAAGGATTGATCATCAGGAAAAAATATCTTTTATATTTACCCTTGAATTTACCATTATAATTTCTTCATTCTTTTTATAAATCTATATTTCCATCTGATCTATCCATTTCTTTCTACCTAAACAATCTCCTTAAGTATCTCCTGGAATGCAGATATGTTGGAGATTAATTCTTTCAGCTTTGATATGTCTGAAGCAGCAATTTTTCCTTCTGCTCATCTTGAGTGGTTCTTTCCTAAATTTGATAGTTTCCTCAAAAGTTTGTGTTTATCAATACTCAGTACTCAGTGGAGTAACTCCAGGTCTCCTGCTGCACTTGTTCAGAGCTCTTCTTTTTCTGTGCACTCCCCTCTCTCTCTCTGGCTGTCTGTCCTGAGAATGCTGGTTGGCTTGGCCTCCTCAGACTCCCAGGTCCATCCTGGGGAGACCATTGGTCATTACCTAGGTTTACTCATCCTGCTCTGCAGCCTGAAAACTTTCTCCAGGCTGTAAGTTAGATAACTGTAGTGCTCAATTCATATGTTTCTAATGCTTCAGACACAACTATAACATACAGTCTGATGTCCAATATCTGAAAACTGTTTTATTATATTTTGAGTGGATGAGTTGTTTCTAGAATGAGGTTAAATCCAGTCCCTTTATTCCATCTTGGTCAGAAATGGAAGCCAATCATTCATTTGTCATACTAAATAACACTTATATAATAATTCATTTAACATGGTAATTGGACATGGGGTTTAGAATAGATCATATGTTCATAAAAGATAACTAGTTCTTTTAGTTCCAACTTATTCCAAAATATTATTTAAAGACATCTAAAATATTTCTGAAGGTTTTTTCCCCCTAAATTATCCCATGACCTCCAACTTACTCTTGCTATTTCTCTATCTCCTTCTTAGACTCAAGACAATTGATTAACTACTCTGTGTCTTGTTATATTTATCAGTTAAGTGGGATTATAATACCACCACCTCAAGATTGTAAATATTAATGAGATAACATTTATAAAATGTTTAGTGCCTCACAAATAGTAGGACTTTCATTAATGGGAACTATTAGAAGGAAAATTTTTCTCAGGTACAACATAGATAGGAAAGGGAAGGAAATCTTTTTCTTGGTCTGGATTTTGTGAAGTCAGGACACCTAGACAAACTCTCCTGGCTAATGACATTAAAAGATATTGCTGCCCAACAAGAGGAAGCCTGAATATGGAACCATCACTTTCCTATGTTTTCCTCTGGGCTCCAATGGGCAGTTGAATTGGGCCTGGATCTCAGATGACGAACCCAAATATTTGAATTAAATTTCTTAGATTCCTTGCACTGTACTACTATTTTCATTAACAAATAGTGCCAAATGTTTTAGTATTTTTAATGTCTTTATAAAAGTCTTTCAAACTTCAGTGGCATATTTCAGCAACCCAGGTTTGCTGAATCCAAAATACCTGTGGAACCTACCTTGAAAAGTTGCTGAGGTAGACAGATTTGAGGATCATATGTCTCCATCTCCTCAGAGATGTGTGCTGTTTATAAGCTGGCCATTGTGGCATTGTATTTAAGAGTTTGACCTCTGGAGCAATACTTGACAAATTCCCAGCTCTGCCACTTAGTTGCATTCCTTGGTAAAAGTTATATAATTGCTCTGTTTCTCCATTTGAGGAAAATAATAGAAACTAATTCATTGAGTCTTTAGAAGTAAAATGAATTTAATACACATACACTTTTATATGTCCTGACTATATTCAGACATTTTTTATATCAAAGTAACATCTTACATTTTATTTTGACAACTTTTGCCTCACCATACTCATTTCTTATTTTGACTATTGTTGTCCTTCTTACAGTTTTATCTTGAATCTATTTTAATATTTTTATTGCCTACTCCAAGATTCTAGGTCTTTGCTGTTCAATAATATAAGCAGTAGTCACATGTGGCAGTTAAACTTAAATGAAACTAAAAATTCTGTTCTTCAATAGCAGTAGCCAAATTTTCAGCTCCCAATACTCGAATGTGCCCAGTGTCTTCTGTAATGGATTGTACAGATATAGAACATTGTCTTCATTGCAGAAAGTTCTATTAGGCATACTGCTCTGTATCTTAGATATTTCTTCTATTTTATCCATTTATAAAAGATTTATTTATTTATTTTAAGATGCCTCTGCTTGTCGGGAAACTTTTTATTTTAAAATGGTAAACAGAAATATATAATATGTAGGAAATGGCTGTGCTTTACTCATTTTTTGGTATAAATAATAATGCAATACAAGTCAATGGATAAGGCAGAAACTCAAAAAAAAGAACAATTATTATAAGTAGATTCTCCAATCATGAACACTTTTAGAGACAGACCAAATCCCATGGTTATGTACCATTAAAAATTTCCAAAATAATACCTGGCTTTTAAGTTTTGACAAGACTATTTAGCATCTTCAATGAACTAACAACTCCTTCCTTCCTATTCTACTTTCTCTAAGAACTAAGTACACTGAAAATTAAATGCCTACATCCTAACTTTAAATCTCTATTCTCAGAAACCAAAATGCAGAGAAGATCAGAGGAGAAATGTTGTTAACCTCTGATTCTCCCAAGCAGGTGGGCTACTTAAAATTGCTTGTTGTTACTACAGAAAAATTGAGGTGAATGATATTATTACATTTATACCAATAGACCCAATCAACAAGGTAAAAAAGCCTACAAGGAATCTGATCAGTTATCAGTTGGTGGTCTGGGATGGTTTTTCTAGCTCTCTCCAGGTTGCCACAGCTGGGATACACAAGCAGAAATTACATTTACACAACTAAAATTTGCAAATAACTCTCTATAGACAATTAAACATGCCTTCACAACCTAGTAGTTTTAATGTGTTAAAGACAAGTAAACAGCAATTTACTATAGTTACAAGTAAAAGTTATCAAAGGAGAGGTGACACAATGAAAGAGAAGAAATTGGAGTGATTTGGTTTCTATGCTGTGCACATTAATTTTCTATAATTAAGCTACAGAAGCTGCATGAATTTAGCATTGCCCAAGTGCTGATTTTAAAAAGAAATGCTATAACATTAGTTTCCTGTGAACATTTTCAAATACTCAAAGTACCACACAGTTTATAATACTTTGAAAAATATATTCAATCTGCATCAATTCTCAAATCCTCTCACTGGAACATATCATTACCTCATATCAAGTGTTTTAAAATATGAATGATAATATAAAAATGATCAATGTCATACCATTGTCCACCAATGTCCAATGTCCACCAATATGCTGGACATTGGGATTATACATTTTTAAGCCAGCCAGGGCCTGGTTAAAAGGCTATTTTGATTTTTAGTCCTATATTGTTTCTGCTTAAATACATCATAAGAGGTGCAGAGATGACCACTTTAATTTACCATCATTAAAATTATAAGAACTAATTAATGTACTTGTATGCCAAATATAGCATGAGATAGCAGTTTTTAAAACTTCCTAAAATCCATGTATAATATAAAAACATTTGTCTATGAAGTGGTTAATTTTTAAGTTATTTTCCGAGGAGTTAAGACAATTCTAAATCATTTTAGGTATATTTTTTTCATGTCCTCAAACAAGGAAAGAATATTAGTTGTTGCATACACTTTTAAAAAGATGGAAAAAAATATTTAACTCAGATCTTCATATATTAGAACTAGAATCTTTACTAGGTAGCTAAATGCTTCAAGCAATTAAAAACTGAAAATGTTAAAATTTAATATTTGAATTCAAAAGTCAACAAAATCTTAACTTATTTTACCTCTTGTATTTCACACTCTTGGCCAGACTTTAGCTTGATTTAATTGTTGAAATTATAAGGCAAAACCCTACAGAGCAAGTGGAGTGCTAAAAATTATACCACTGGCCTGAGAGGAGAAAATCTTTTACATCAAGCCTTGCCCTTTATTTTGGAGCAGAATACTACAAGAGTCATTTTAGCCCCCTTAGCCTTACAGAAGGAAAAGGCTCCTGAGTACACAGGGTCATTTTCCTGATGACAATAAAATAAAAAAAAATCTACACTTAAAAGGGCTTAACTCCATGAAAGATCAGAATAGATCATTCTATTTAGGATTAACAACAACAGACTTTCACCACATTAAGGTTTAAAAAGCAATCCTTAAATGTGTTACCTAAATTATGGTCCCACTCAATGCACATTATATATTTAAAAATTAAAGTCAGTTCTAATGATCAAGTTGGGAATTCCATTGAAAAGGGGTTCATGCATATACATAAAAGATCTGCTTATCATTATGTTTTGGTTTAAACACTCTTTTGTAATTAGAGACTTGTGTAAAATCTCATATTCAACTTGCAAGGATTTTCAGCAGTAATGTAGATTCAGTTCTTGATAGATTTTTCCACACAGTTTTTCTTCTGGTCTTGAAATGAAAATAGGTCATTAGGGAGAGAACAATTTGCACTCCAAAGGTACATTATAGCAGTTTGATATTATTGATGAATTCCAAAAAGAAATATTGGATTATGTTTGTAAACTGGTCTTTTCCTCTGGGCTTATTACAATGTATTGGATTCAGAGGTTTTACTTGTACTTGATTAAATTAATTAAGGCTTTGATTGGGCCACATCAGTTGGATGTTGCATCCCCACCACCTTGGTAGGTGGGGACTCACAAAGAAACTGTACTTCAGAGAAGGGAGGTTGGAGTTTTAATGCTGGAGCCTGGGGAAGTAAGGACACAAAGGAGCTTGGTCATGAGGAAGGAGAGAAGGCCCCTGGAAAAGAGATGAGCCATTCACTTGATAGTTTACAGCTGGCCTTATGGAGAGAAGCAAGCCTGAGCCCAGAGATAGGCAAGACCCAGGAAAAGAGGAACCCAGGAAGCTGAACCCTTACAGATATCAGCAGCCATCTTGCTCCAAAATGTGGCAATAAACTTTGGTGAGGGAGGTAACTTGTGCTTTATGTCCTGGCAACTGTAAGCTTCTACCTCAAATAAATACTCTTTATAAAAACCAACCAATTTCTGGTATTTTATATCAGCACCTGTTTGTATGACTAATACATACATCATGGTATTCATGTTCCCAATTTAAATTTGTCTTTTCTAAGGGGGGTTAAAAAACCTCCTTTTAAAAAAGCATCTCAGGAAAAAAAAAAAAAAACATTTAAAAGGTAAGTTTGGAGTCTAGAGTAGAAGCTTGCTGCTGTTCAGAGGAAAAGAAATGAACTGAACATGATTGTTGTGGGGGAGGGGTGGGGGCAAAGCAGTTGCTGCACTGCAGTGAGCAGTTGGACCATGCACACACTGCTCACTCTAACAGTGTAGATGTGGCCTCCATCTGGTAATTAGAGCCTTGCAGGCCACTGGGGGACAGGCTGTGAGCCTTAATCTGTATCCTGATGGGCAGTGCAAAGCCCCAGCTGAGCCTGTAGGAAGCTTGATCAGTGAACCCATATTGTTTTGACAGTTTCACTCATCTAGAAATAATGTAAAACACTAGACATACATCTCACAACCCTGTGCTCTAGGCAGAAAATCTAATGAGGGCTTGGAGCCTGCTCAACAAGAAGTTAGCAGACATAGATGCATGTTTAAGGGTGGATCCTTTTCTTCCCCTCCTCTGTCTTGCTCACTCTCCTCTTACACCTTTTTGTTCTTTATTCTGTGGGAGCATAGAGTCAGAGCTGGCTTGAGGGAACTGGATTTTGCCACAGAGGCTTCCATAAAGAATTTGAAAATAGATGGGAAGCCCTTCCAGGAAGTCAGCTACTGTCAGTGCCACGGGATCACTTTGATCCTCAGTGCTCAGAGGAAACAGCCCTTCTGCCAAGTCTGAGTCTCCACAGGGCCCCTGACAGCCTCAAGTCAGAGTCTGGATCATGTTCCTGATGCACAGACACAGCAGGAAATTCTTCCATGGGTGGCCCAAGGTGCAGCAGGCAGCCCCTGGGGCCTCAGCTCTCTTCCACAATTGGGAGGTTTGGCAAAAAGGGCCACTCCTAAGTGGTTTAATTTTTGCTCCTCTCTATTAATTCCTTTCTATATCTTTCCTCAAACCATGTTTTATTTCTTTTAACTTTTAAAGGTAGGAATTTGTGTCATTTAATTATTTGTGTTAATTAATGTATTTCTCACACTAGAAGATAAAAAATTTTCCTGGGAATATTGGTTTACATTTGTGACTTTGGCAAATTATATGTAATGAATCCAACTATTATTATTTTTTTTCACAATGCACATTTTTATTTGTGCCAAAATTATTTAGAAGCATTTTCTCCCTTAATTTTCAGTTTATACAGTATATTTTTGGTTTTTAATTATTTTCTGGTTTTACTTCCTTTTCTATAGGGACAATTGGTTGTCCCTTTCAAATTTTTAAAGTTTTCCTTCATCTTATATTTTGAACCATTTTTATGCCAAGTCCATGGGCTATTTAAAGATAGATTTGGGGGATGGGGATGTGATACTGTCATAGTATATTTGTTGAATAATTGTGAAATCATTCTATTTTCTTTTGAGAAAGTAGTATTTTATTGTCAAAACAAGTCAGAGACTCAAGCATAACTAATGATAAGTAGGCCCAATATGGAGTCTCTCATGCTCAGCCCATGACAGCAAACCAAAACTTCAAATTAGCCTAAAGATAAATAAGCACTTATTTATAAATTTATACTCCTAATGTTCCCAGAAATCAAGGAAAAAAGCATCTAATGTTTCCAGTGGAAAAAAGACAGCATTCATAAAACTAAATCCAAATGTTTTGAAGACAAAGTTCACATAATTCAGAAATACCTTTGTCAAACAGGACTAATTTAATTATTACTAACATAAAAATAGGTATGTTGTTGGTATTATCATTGCAAGTAGAACATAAGCATAAAATTTCATTCTACCTGGGTGTGTTCTTTCTAAGTCTTAGAAGATTACTGATCAAATTAGCTTTATATCTGCCTGATCTTTATGATGATGAAAATGTAAATTTATATTTAAGGAATAATTGTGTTTTTAAGGATATTAGCTTTAAGAGAGCTTTCAAGATCACTGTGATAAGTTAAATATGTAAGGCGTGCAAGATTTCTTTTGTTAAGGGAAACGAAAGTAAGTTTTTCTTAAAATAGCATAACTGATTGTTGCAGAATGAGAAACAGGAATATGCTGGACAATCATGAATGGATACAGAAAGTTGTAGAACATTTGCAGAAAAGGGATTTTGTTTAGCATGGTGAAGGCTGGCTAAGATTTGATAGGTATATAAAGTTTTCAAGAGTTTTATTATTAGAAGATATCTTCATTCAAAAGTAGAATTTGTCTTTCTCTCTGTTACAAGGACAGTATTCTTATACAGGGACAGTCTGCTCTTATACAGTTTCTTATATAAGGACAGTCTGCTCTTATAGGAATTTGTAAAAGATTTTTCTTCATTAACTAAGTAACTTGATTCAAAAGTAAATAGTCTGTATCTTTTCAGAATAATCTCCTGGCTATATATGAACCTTAAAATCCTTTATTGCTTTGGAGAACAAATCTTCTCACTTTTGTAGTAATTATATTTATATTACAATCATGCTACCTCCTCTCTTTACATTGAAAATCTTTTATTGTTACTTAGGTCAACTAGGGAACTAAATAATGCTTCACATTGACCCATGATCCTATTTAACATAATGTTAAAGCAAGCCTGATAACTTTTGACATATTGCCTTCCCACAATTGAATCCTAAAAGATGCCTTCTTGAACTCATACTCTCATTGGGATTTTCCAGGAATTCCATGGAAAATCACAAAGGATTTGTTCTTTCACCATGTAAAATGAGAGATGCTAACATATTTGAAATGTTATCAATTGCACATGAAATGGCATCAAATTAAAAAGGATTTTCCATCCTTCTGTTGGTTAATTTACAGGGTAAAATGTCATTAATATAGATTTTTGGGGTGTTGTGCTCTGGCAGGGGATGCAGAGGCTCCCCTGGGATTTGGTTCTAGTAATGAGGTGGGGTGTTGATGACTGCGGAGGTGCAGGCAGCATCTGAGACAGTGGTGGGCTCAGGTGCAGCTGCTGAATGAAGACATAGTCCAGAGGGAACTTTAAAGCTACAGGAGGGAAGCGGGTGTGGCTCAATAGATTAAGCTCCCGTTTACCATATGGGAGGCCCCGGGTTCGCTTCCCGGGGCCTCCTTGTGAGAGCAGGCCGGCCGGCCTGAGCGGCGCAGTGGGCTGATGCAGCAAGACCTCACAGCAGGAAGCGGGTGTGTCTCAATCGATAGAGCCCCCATTTACCATGTGGGAGGCCCTGGGTTCGCTTCCCGGGGCCTTCTTGTGAGAGCAGGCCGGCCCACGTGGCGCGGTGAGCTGATGCGGCAGGACTTCACAGCAAGGGGGAGATAAGCAGACATGGAAAAAACACACAGCGAATGGACACAGCAAACACAAGCAGCAAGGGGGGGATAAATAAATAAATAAATAAATCTTTGGAAAAAAAATAAAGCTACAGGAAACTATAACTTTGTGAATTTGTGGATTGTACAATTGCAGCAGGTTAATGCCACAGGCTTCTGCAGAGGGTTGAGGTGATGACTGCGTTTAAGTTGGATTTCCTTCCCAAAATGATGGTGGGTCATTGCTCTTTGATTTCCAGTCCAGTACCAGGCTGCTTCATGTCAGTGAGCAGTTGACCCATCAACTCTTCCCATCATTGCATGTCTTTGGAGACACTCCCTTTAGCTTCATACACCAAAATATCACTTGCTCAAAGTAAATGAACAGCACCCTAGACCACCCAGACCAACTGAATCTTGATCCTCTCAAGGTATTTGTGGGCCAGGTTCCAAGAATCTGGTCTGATATGGTCTTGAAGGAACTCTTCAGACAGTATTGTGCTGTCTATGTAATCAACATCCTAAAGGATAGCAGCCAAACCCCTCCTCAGAGAAAAGGGTGTTGTTTGATAGCATTCTATACCCATAAAACTGCAGTAGAAGCACAGAAGGCTCTTTACAACATGAAAGTCCTCAAGGGGATGCATTATCCTATACAAATGAAACCTGCTGATAGTGAGAAGAGCAATGCAGTTGAAGACAGGCAGCTGTTTATTGATATGATTTCCAAAAATTCCTCAGAACTTGATATACAAATCATGTTCTGTTCATTTGGACAGATTGATGTGTGCAGAATATTGCAGGTACCTGAAGGCTGAGCCTAGGTTATGCATTTGTGACTTTTGCAAGAGTCATGGCACAGACAGTCATCAAGGGAGCACCAAGCACATACCATGGAGGGATGCTCATCTCCATGGTGGTAAAATCTGCTGAAACACAGAAGGGCAAAGAACAGAAGAGAATGCCTCAGCAGCTCCAGCAAGAGATGCAGCAAATCAGCACACCATCTGTGTAAGGAAAGCTCATTGGTCTAAATACTTTTGGACCCCAGTATTTAGTACTCCTTCAGCAGACTTCCTCCTCTGAGAACCTCAACACCCTGAAAAGCCTCCACCCAATGGGAGGGTTTAAATGCAATGCAGTTACAGAATTTGGCTGCCCTAACTGTTACAGCTAGCACAGCTCAGAACACTCCAAGTGGTACTAATACTCTCACTACATCCAACAGTCCCTTCAGCATACTCAACAGTTCAGGGTTCTCTCCTGTATCCAGCAGCAGCAAGTCTGTCAACTCCATAGCCTTCCTTGGAACTCTGAAGATATTAGCTGAGACAATGGCTGGACTCAATGTTGGCTCTTTGGCAGTGATGGCTGCTTTAAATGGTGGCCTGGGCAGCAGTGGTCTTTCCAACAGCATTGGGAGCACATGTTGGGCCTTTTCAGGGATCCAGCAATATGCTGCCAAGCTGATTCTCACTCTATACAAGTGTCTGTTGACACAGCAGAGTATTGGTGCTGCTGGAAGCGAGAAGGAAGGTCTGGAGGGAGCCAACCTATTCAACTACCACCACCTGCCCCAGGAGCTTGGAGATCAGGATCTGCTGCAGAGATTCATGCCCTTTGGGAATGTTGTTTCTGACAAGGATTTATAGACAAGCAGATAAACCTGAGTTTTCATTTTGTAAATTACCACAATCCTGTTTCTGTACAAGCTGCCATCCTGCCTATAAAAGGCTTTCAGAATGGCTTGAAGCAGCCTAAGGACAGCTGAAACCTTCAAAGTATGATGGCAAGGTCTACTGAGCATGCTCCCTTCTGAGGCTGTAGCGAGAGTGTCTTCTGATTACTGCTTTTTTTCATCATGCCTCAAGCATGTCAGTGTGGCAATCAAGTACATCATCCGAGTTCCTTTCTTCAGCTTCTGTGATGTTTGAACTATCACTTCTGACCTTAGGTTGAACTTTGATGCTGACTTGTTTGTTTTATATTTGTTTCTTTCTTCATTTATTTTTATTTTTCTTTTTTTCCCATTGTTCTGCTAAATTGGTTTTGCTAGAATGACTGTTGAAGGGGAAATATTTAAACTTGCATTTGAAAATTTAAAAATCTGTTTTTCTAGAATTTCATAAGATAATCACTTGATTTTGTGATTCCAATTCTTTGTAATTTTCTTCAGAGCAGCCCTCTTAGCACATAACATGTGTTTTTTTGTATTTCTGTGAACACACAGCCAGTCCATTTTTAGGCTTTGTTTCCCTGTGTGCTTAGTTTTAAAGACAAATTTGAAGTAAACAATGAAATAAAAAATGTCATTAAAACCTTTGAGGTTCCTGAGCATATTTTGCTGATATAGTTTGTGTTTCTTGAGGTGACTCCAAGTATTCTTAGTTTTGTTTTTCTGTGATCTTAACTGCAGAAAATTCCCATGCCACTGTTTCTACTTGAGCACAGGTTGCAGTTTGTGCCCCAGCCAGCCTTTTTCTTTTGTGATTCTTCCCTGTAGGAACCTTCAGATCCCTCTTGTCCCTTCCCCTTGGCCCCACAGTGTCCACCTCATGCTTGTTCCTTCAGTCTCCACAGCAAAGTGAGATGCTTTTATTTTTTTGCGTGTGTGTGTGTTTTGATTTTTAAGATTATGCCCAGAAAAACAAGTATTGCATTTCCTACTGTTTCTTCACACCTTTGATCTATCTCCTCTACCTCTGTTTTCTAAGTGATGTGCAAAATCTAAACCAATTTAAAAGGTTTTCAAAGTAGCTGTTTTAAATTGTAGGGTTGATTATTTTTCCCCCAAGATTGTATTGTTTTATTTTGAAGGGACAGCTTTCTCCTCTCTTGCCCTTAGAGCCTTTACCTGTGCATATAGACTGTCATGTCACCTCATATGGCTTCCAAGACTCAGTAGTGCCTTCAGGGGGCTGGCTCCCTGATCAGAGATTGCTGGGAAGTGGGCAAGGTGACGCACCAGGAGCAGAGGTAGGAATTCAGGATAAGGCTGCAGGTGGGCAAAAGAGGCTGAACATGTTAGGGGTAGTGAGCACCCCTCTGTGCAGAGGAAGGAGGGTGCTTTTAACTACTCCCAGGAGGCCTTCTGTGCACTCAGAGACAATACACTTGCTCGTGCCTTTCCTAGATATCACGCCCAATACTATCATAGGGAGAGAAAACACTTTTCATCTTCTCTATTACCTGGAGGGTTAATTTTGGTAGAAGTGCCCCTTGGAGACAACCTACCCAGCTCTAGTTTCCAAGTCAAAATAGGCTCAGGGGACCTATGAGGGGAATGTAGATTATTGATTTCAATGTGCTGTAGAAAAGAGACCCTAAAGACCCTAAAGGCCTCCAGTGTTCTCTTTGTTGTTTGACCCAATCAAGGCTTTCTTAAGGTACCCAGCAGGTAGCAGTCTTTATCCAGTTTTTCCCTGCTGCCCTAATGTTATTCTATGTCATTATGTCTCACCTGACTTAGCTCAATGTGAGGGCTTGGTTGAGGCTGAGGTATGAAACTGTTGCACAGTTCCCAGTCCCTGAGGCCCGAGTTCTTTGATCAATTTCCAGCCCCTGTGCTGGGACCCCTCAGGTGGTCAAGGTGACTCTGCCTGCACTGTCTTGAGAGAGAGTGATCAAAGAGCTCTTTATTCCTCTCCTTCCTGTGGTGCCTCAGCAATGAGAGTGCAGTAGACCTTTAATGTGGGCATGATGAATCTACCTGCACTGCCCTAGAGAGAGTACATGCTTCCTTTCCTTTTTGGGACATTGAGACCAAGTGTACAGCAGCCTTTTAAGGTGGGCAAGGTGAATTTGTCTGCACTGCCTAAGAGAAAATGCACACTTCCTTTCAGTCCAGGCATGTCTAGTATGTAGCAGCCCTTCATGATAGGTGGAGTGAATCTAGTGAATCTGGGGTGAACCTGTTCAGAGAAAGTGTTCAAACTGCACACAATTTCCACTCCTGCTGGGTGTGGGGACCTAAGCAGTGGATTTACAAACTGGGTTGGCTGAATCTGATTCCTATTATTCAGTGACCCATGTGTTTTACAATCACCCCTGTTTCCAGTTCTGGCAGGTTTGGAGACAGCACAAAGACTGCTGGTTTCTTTATGGCATGGGCGGGTTTAAAGTCAACTGTGCTCAAGATTGGAATCCAGCTAGACTAATTTTCTAATCAAGAGCAGTAGTGCCCAGCCACTTCCCCTCCCCTGATTTTGTGAAAGAGAGCTTCTGCTTCAAGCCAGGAGAGGGCCCCCAGGTGGCCAGCCTTGCCAGTGGGGAATGGAGAAATCTATTGACAAATCTTCACCTCTGTCAGTCTCCTCATCCCATTCTTCCCTGGATGGTGCAATGTGTTTCGGTCTCCAGAGTCCCCCAAACAGTTGATCTGGAAAGATCCTATGAGTAAAATTTGCCCTGTGGGACAAACTGATTGTTAGAGCTTCCTATTTTGTCACCATCTTGGGTCCTACTCTGTCCCCTAAGTTTTTGAATTAAAGTCTGTTTTATCTGATATTAGTATAGCAACCTGAACTTTCTTTTTTGTTACTATGCACATAGGATATTTTTTCCATATTTTCACTTTCAACCTACTCATGTCTTTGAATTTCAGGTCAGTCTGTAGTAAACAGCATATAGTTGGGTCATGCTGTTCTATCCATTCTGCCAATCTCTGCCTTTTGACTGGAGAGTTTTATCTATTCACACTTAATGTAACTAATAATGCACAACTTCTGCCATTTTGCTATTTTTGTCTTTGTATTATTCCATTTTTGACCTTCAATTCATCCATTAATGCCTATGTGCATACTGATTTCAGTTTTTGTATTCTATCATTTTGAGTATCTTCTCATTTCTTTCTGAATAGATTTTTCATATAGTTTCTTTAGTTACCAGAGGTTAAAGTTTAATTTCCTAAATATATAACAATCATTTAATTTGACACCAAATTAACTTCAAATCACTGTTCCTATACTCCTCCCCCTATGTTTTTATTTATTTATTTATTTATTTTAAAGATTTATTTATTTATTTATTTATCACCCCCTTGCTGCTTGTGCTTTGCTGTGTCGATTCGCTGTGTGTCTTCTCCGTGTCTGCTTATCTTCCCCTTGCTGTGATGTCCCGCTGAACACTGTATGTCACCAACCATAGATTTATCATTACTTTCTTGCATTTGCATTTTAGAACCTGTAAGAAATAAGTGGGATTAAGTACTGAAAAATACAATTCAATTGTAATTGCTTCTATCATTACCCAAATGGTAACCTTTACCAGAAGTCTTTATTTCTTTATGTCAGTTGGATGCACTATCTCATGTCCTTTCATTTCAATCTGGAGAGCTCCCTTCACCTTTGCTTGTAGGGCAAGTATAGTGGTGAATAACCTCCTCAACTCTTGTTTATCTGGAAATGTATTAATCTCCCTCATTTTCCATTTTTGAAAGGAAGTCTTGCCAGATATAAAATTTTTGGTTGACAAAAGTTTTCTTTCAGCACTTTAAATATTTTGTACCACTCACTTCTTGAGTGAGTGGTACAAATATGTTATATTCTTGAGTGAGTGGTACAAATATGTTATATAGAAGGATTACCTTCTATATAACATATTGCTTTTCAATGGGCATGGTTCTTTTTTCTT
>JAQZBX010049856.1:0-19746 GCA_029593785.1 Cabassous unicinctus
AGCTCTATTGATTGAGCCACACTCGCTTCCCGATTATACTCATCTTTGACAAGCATTCCAGTTTCTTTCATTGCAAGGGCCCTCCCTGAAAGAAGAGTATACAAACCTACCCTGTTAAGCTAGAGGAGACATGTGACTTGCTTTGGCCAATGCAATGTATCCAAATGTGATGTGTTCTTCTGAGCAGAAGTGGCATGGTTAATTGTGCTTTTTATACTCCCGGTCATGACAACCAGAGGAAAGTTGTTCTATCAACAGGGCTCCTAAAGTGAAGGTGACAGGGGAAGCACTGTAGCTGACCTGCCGTAGACATGTAGCATGAGAGAGAAATGAACCTTCCACTGTTTAAGCCACTAGAACATGGGGATGTTTATTATCACAGCTTAATCTAGCCTATTCTGGTTTATATCCACCACCCCCCGCCTAATAAAATAAGATGCATCAAGTTTGTCCAGATGAAGGAAGACTAACAAAACTAAAGCCATACTATTTCAAACCTATTATGGACCAAGGCTCTTTGTGAGTTATTAAAGTTATTTATAGATGCTGTCTGCCCTCAAAGAGAGCGCAGTCCATTATTTCAGCATATGTTGTTATAAATTATCTGTTTTCTTCACACAAGGGAAGGTGTTCTCTGACCCGGAAACATGAAGGAGATGTCACAAAATGTCCTTCTGCCAAAAGGGTGTGGAGGGAAGAGAGATTTTTCTCATTGTGTCCACATTATATTCTACATATATCCCAAAGTGACTAGCTCACTGCAGTGTCTGTTATTGTAGAAGGACAAAAAGCAATTCCATAAGCTATTTTAGTTTTCCTAATGGAAATACTAGATGCTGCAGATGAAAGAGTTATTAGAAAAATAAGTCTTAGTTTTTCTATAAAAGCATCCAAAATGGGCTGCACGTCTTGGCCAGTCCATCAGAGCTGGGAAGGTATGCATTAGCAGACAGGAACTCTAATGAAAATAAATCTTATCTTTAAAAACTTTTTCCCTAGGAAGTAGCTGAAGAAGAACAGCCAGAAGAGATACCAGAAGTTGATTGAATGAACGTGTTTCAATCCCTCTGATGGTGTCTTTTCTGCCTTTTAAAGGGTGTGGCCCACCAACGCAGCTAGTTCCAGGGACAGGTAGACGCCCTGAAGCTGGGATCACCCAGGCCACCCACCCAGCCTTTTGTTTCCTCTCCTACTTTTCCTGGAATTACAACTACTTGATGCCACTTTCCAGTGCTGCTTTTGACGATGTGCTTCTCTGCCCTGGACACTTGCCATTTCTTCTTACTCTTGACTTTGTGTAGAACCTCAGCCCCGGATGAAAAGAGTTTGCTCGTCCACCCACAGTAGCATTTGGGCCGGACAGAGAGGTATCAAGCAGCAGAGCCAAACCTAGAGTGAGGTGAGTGAGGCACTCACTTCGGGCAAGACATTTAAGGCGTGCTAAAAACTCAGCAATCAAGGTAAACAATATTTCAATGCAATATTTTAAAGGATCAAAATGAATGCACAATTCCAAGATGAGCAAAGTATCAAAAATTTAAATTAAGGCAGGATCAATATTACTGCTCTTTTCTTTTGCCTCAGTTTCCAATACGGTTCTTTAGAGTACTATTATTGATCCTTTCTTTAGTAAAAATTTTTATATTTTGTTTATCATGGATTTTTGCATTAATTTTGAGTTTTAAAAATAATGCATTAAATAATATTTATCTTATTTATTGCACCTTTAGGTGCACCCTTAAATGTTGTACCTATGATGAGTGCCTCACTCTCCTCATCCTAGTCCCATCCCATCAAACAGATTAGAGTTATGTGTTTATGGTAGCCATTGGCTCTATAAAATCACATCAGACCAAGAAATAGCGCTGTTATTTTATCTTTATAAACCTAAGAAGCAGGCAAAGTTCTGTAGTTTAAGTCCCCATCAATCCTGCCCATGATTCTGCCAAAAGGGTCATTCTTTGGAAAACACTTGTTTTCTGAAAATAAATTTTTCATGGCCAAATTAGTTTAGAAAATGGTCAGTTGAACAAAGCTAGACAGAATTGAAAGAATATATTGCTGGATGTGCTAATATATACTCATATACCAGTGCATGTTGTGAATCTCTGAGATACACAAAGCCTGCAGTATTTTCATATTTGAGCAAATAACCCCCTTTATAAGGGCTCGTGTTCCAGGCAACGCATCCAGGGAAATGCCTAGGAAATCCTGGGGAAGAGATCTCAATGAACTCCCTTTGAGAAGACGCAACAGAGCTTGGGAAAAGGTAAATTGATAATAGGCATGCTGACACGATCTAAAGAATGGTGTCACAACAGAAAGTTGAAAATAGCTCACTTGCCACTCTGGGGGAAGAAAGTTTACGTTGCATGATTTAACATCCTCCTGTTGTTAAATAACACACAGCTTCATGTAGGCTAGAGTGGGAGAGATGGGAGTTATTGTTCACAATTCCCTTATAGCTGGTATTCTTTCATTGACAGAAACATTTCCTTTTTCTAATTTTATTTCACCTTCCCAAAATCATCATTCAGCATTGAAGGGTAGCGTCAAAGCTGGATCTGCAAGAGAGTGGGGAAATGAATTGAAATTGATTACTTCGAAGGCAAGGAAAATGTCCTCTCTCTCAGCATATAATGGCGAAATCCATTTTTCTGGGTGAAGCAATGCACGAGAATTTCTTCTTTTTTAGATATTGGCAAAGTGGCATTCTTAAAGAGGTCCCATTATAAAAAGTAGACAAAATTTATTGGTCATTTTCTATATACTGGACCCTGTGCTAAGCACTTACGTGGACTATCATTTTTAATACTTATGGCAGAGAAGCGGGTGTGGCTCAATCGATAGAGCTCCCGTTTACCATATGGGAGGCCCCGGGTTTGCTTCCCGGGGCCTCCTTGTGAGGGCAGGCCAGCCCGCGCGGCGTGGTGGGCTGATGCAGCAAGACCACACAACAGGAAGCGGGTGTGGTTCAATAGATAGAGCCCCCGTTTACCATGTGTGAGGCCCCAGGTTCGCTTCCCGGGGCCTCCTCGTGAGGGCAGGCCAGCCAGCGCGGCGCGGTGGGCTGATGCAGCGGGACCTCACAGCAAGGGGGAGATAAGCAGACACGGAGAAAACACACAGCGAATGGACACAGCAAGCACAAGCAGCAAGGGGGGGATAAATAAATAAATAAATAAATCTTTAAAAAAAAAAAAAAAAAACTTATGGCAGCCCCATGAGGTAGGTGCTATATTTACCCCTGTTTTACTCAAGAGGATGTTAGGTTCAGAGAGGTTAAGTCATTTACCAATCTCAGGCACTTAGTATTTGATGAGGCTTGGATCGGAAGCCAGGCAGTCTGACTCCAGATTCTGCTCTTAAACACTAAAAGCCAGAACCTTAAAACCTTTGCCTTCTAATATCTCAGCAGGCATTACGTTGGCCCCCAGCTGGCAAGTTCAAGTGGGAAGTTGGACATTCAGGCGAAGACCAACTTAAATAATACCAACTAGAAGGCATTGAGGAGCATCCTAGGGACGTGGTGGCAGGATGATGGGCATTGATAACAGAGTCAAAGAGAAGACAAGGGGAAACAGTACATGGAAGGATTGAGTTGTCTCAGAACGGGTGTTACGTCCTAGGGAAACAAGACTAAATTCTTCTTCCACCACATCAGAAACTTAGAGGTATTCAATTCTCAAGACCTGGCTGTGCAAATACATTCACTGTTTTTCCCTAATACTTATGTCTTCCTCCACATTTTCCAGATCCCTTCAACAGGTGGGGCCATGTGATGAGTTCTGAGCAATGGATTGGGCAGAAGTGATGTGTGTAACTTCCAGGGCAAAGGTTTCTGAACAAGAGCATGACCCTTCAGCTTTTCTCTTCACCTGTGGCAAAGACATAAACATTTCAAATGGTGGCAGAGCCATAGATAGAGAATCTTAGATCATTACTGCAAAGAGGACAGTTTCTCTGGAGTCACCCAAGCAGTGGGTCTGTGAATCAGAATAAGCTTTCATGTGTTACTATTTGATATTTCTCAGTTCATTTGTAACCACAGCATTACATGGCCTGGCCTATCCTTATAAATACACTGTGAGTATCAAGTGTATTTGATACTAGGAGCTTATAAAAAATTCAGATTATAGGTCCACACCCCTGGCTCCCCTGTCTACTCAATCCAAATTTCCAAGGATGGAGCACTTGAATCTCTGTCCTTAGAAACCTAGGATATTTTAATGATTAGCAGTTTTGGAAAAACTGTAATACTGTAAGATATCAGCTAGTTTCCCTAAGACTCCCAATCTGCTTCCTCTCCAAACTCCACTGTTATACATATGAAAAACAAAAGCCTAGTATATATAGAACAGTGACTAGGAGCATGGGTCTGGCTATCAGCTTTGCTATTTACTATCTGGTTGGCTTTGAGCAAGTTATTTAACTCTTCTTGACCCAATTTTTTTCATCTGGAAATCAGAGCTAAAAATAGCATCTACTTCTGGGGTGATGGAAATGTTCTATATCTTGATTGGGGATAATGTGAACACAAATTTCTACATTTCTCAAAACTTATGAAATTATACATCTATGATGTGAGCATTCCACTAAACGTGTTCACTTCAACGACAATAATAAGTAAAAAAACAGTATTCACGTTGCATAGTTGTTGTGAAGATTGTAACAGATATCCATGGAGAACATTTATCATGATATCTGGCAAAAAGAAAGCCCTCAGAAAAAAGTAGCTATTATTATATATCATATTATATATGATGTATGATTTATTATGTATCATTATCAGAATTATATTCCAAGGTTACACATACTTAAAGCCATGGCAAATTTGGGAAGGTAAGAATAGAGCTCAGACTATTTTAGATTGTGAATTGTGTTCTCAAGGTGTGTTTCTTCCTGTTTTAAGTGAGCAAATTCTTTTCATGAAAAGTATTTCAAAAAAATAAATTTTATACTTACTCTCAGAGTTTCTTACAGAATGTTTTGGATTCATACCTCAGCTTATCCATGACTCATAATTTTGCAAATGATGCATGCTCCAACGCACAATATATATTTTGTTATGCCTTTGCTATAATTAATCAAGCAAAAAATGAGTATTATATTTCCTAATGACAACTTTGTGCCTGCAAAGAAAAGCCTTGCCAAGATGTTAATGCATCTATATGGTTGCCTGCATCAAAATGCACAATCCTTAATTCTAATTTCAAGCTTTAATTGCCATAGGCCATAATAATAAAGGATTTGGGTTTTTAAAAATATACTTCCAGCAGGTTTTTTCTTTAAGAAATGCAACATAGTATAATGATATGTGGAACACACAGAATGACAGAATAGAGAATACCAAACACTACAAATGTGTTTAGAAAGAGACAGATTCAGTTGCTACAAATTTTAGTTCCCTGGAACCCAAGAAAATGCACTTAACAATAATAGACTTCAAGAATAAAGCAAATAATTTTGTTTTAAGAAATGTGTGTATAATACAGACTCCCCCATTCAAAGGACTCCAGGAAATATTTGAATGCTGAAGGATATTGATTCTCTAATTCTGTGCCTTGTTCTGGGCTAGTAATTCTGGGGATGCAGACAATGAAAAAAGCAAAACTGTTTTCCTATGAAAGTTACACTTTGTGTTAGGGATGTTTTCTATGTTGGGGTTTTGCTATCCTGACAGTCGTTTTTCTCCAGAACTCAGAACAGCAAAAACAAAAACAACAAGCTCTGAGATTAAAAACATAAAATTAAATAAGTAATTAATTCTCAAAGAGACAAATAGATCCAGGGCAACATAAAAATGTGGCTGTAGCAAAGCTCCTTGTATTTATATATTGGGAAAAAAAAGTGTGACTAATCAAAAGAGAGAGGAGAAGGAGATGAGTGAGACAGATTTACGATGTGTCTGGGGAAGGACGGCTGGACACGTCCGTGTGGAGCCTCCTGCCCTTGGCAAGGCCACTCCTACAATGGGAATGGTGCACAAGGCTATCGTCTGAGGCCGTTGACAGTTTGGATTATTCATGTGCTGTTCTTCCTCATTAATTAGGTTCCCACCAATCTTGTATTTAACAAGTTTTTTTTCATGCAGCTCCCAACAGACACGCACGCATATATGACACTCAGACTTTGCTCATTGTTACTAACTTTATGAACATTTTTAATATCTTATGAGTGGTCAGTATAATTGGCTTTCCCATAAGAAGATAGTAAACACATGTTGAGCATCTAGCATTTACATGCAGTTTCCATTTTCTTTTTGTTTAGTCCCCTTAATAACCCCCAAAGCTGGATATCATTATTCCATACTTACACATAACCCCAACGTCCTTTCATGCTTTAGCATAGAAACTGCAGGTAAAGTCCTCTACTTCACTGATGGCAACCCATATTCAGAACTCAGCCCCTTTTGAATATCCCACTGCACCCCACCCCTCAAAAAATCTTGTCCCATAAAAGAATTACCAAACATGATAAAACTTATTGGAGATGTTTGGCAGGAAAATCGAGAGTAAGACTTATATAGCACCTATGTGGAAGCTAAGATCTCCCTTAGACACATCTCTTCTCCACAGCCCCTTCCCTGCTTTAGGCCAGGGGGTCCGAATGAAGTTGTGCAATGTAGCAGTCAGTTCATCTAGCACTACCTTGACTCTGACTCCCAATTTTTAATCCCCAGCTAATCAAGGTGCTCAGTCAAAGCAAAGGATGCTCCTGGAGCCAGGGTCTCCTTAAGAAGGCAATTTGGGAGCTGTCTTTCTGCTCTGGAGTGTTCTCTTGCTGCTTCCTCATCCATTCCACAAATCCTATATTTCTTCAGAACACACATGGGGTTCCTCTCAGGGGAAACTGTGATGAATTGGGCTGTCTTCATTGCCTTACAAATAATAAGACAGTGAACTGTGTTTCTCCAGATTGTCTCACCTTAGCACAGACACAACTTAAGTGTTAGGAAAATAAATACATACTCTAATCAATTATTATTTCTGGGACTAAAGCAAGACTGAGTTCTTGGACTTGCAAACTGACGTTCAGACATTGAAATTCAGTATATTCTTCCAAGTTATGGTATCCCGTAAATTCTCTTGAAGAGCTCCAGCTGGCATTTCCCTAGTGATGCTGTAACAGGAAAAGAAAGCAGACACAGAAGAAAAAATAGCCAGTAGCAACAAGGCAATACATGACCCAGAATCCAATTATGTGGCAGAGAGGGAAACTTCTATAGGAGCTTGAGAGAGAGCCTGAGGAATCATAGAAGGGAGTAAAGGCTTCCTAGTGGTGGCAGGTCTTAAAGAAATATGGTTGAGCAATGTCTGTTAGGTAAAGGGAATGACACAAGTGAAGAGGCTGGCACAAGCACTTTTTATAAGCTTTCCATCCATCTATTCCACCGAGGCTGGCATAATTGCTTAGTCGGCTCATCCAAATTGGGTTTTTAAGTCCCTTAGGGAAGAGACTATCTCTACCAAAACAGTGTAGAATGAGCTGTTTTCAGGTACATGTTTAATTTCATTAAACATGTGTTGATGCTATCCCCAAGCCATCTCACCATTTGTGATCTTCTAACTTCTATTCAAGTTCTTCTATTTACCCTACCTAAGTCCCTCTTGAAGGCTTTTCTTTGACCTGAACCATACACATGAATTAACGTGTTTACATGCAATTGGGAGGCAATTCTTCCTAAGAAGGGCTCCAGAATAAAATTCATCAGAGAGAGAAACAAACAAATGAATCTGTCAGCAATAATTGCAATGTCTCCAATCAGTAATGTATAGACAGACACAAAAGAAATTAGAACGTCTTCGGAACAGAGTATTGTCTTTTCCCAAAATAAATGGGTCATAAGTCTAGGACTATCTATTATTCTTTGTGCCTGTCCTCTCCTTTCTTCTCTCCTGTCCTCTTCCTTCAGCTTCCTTTCCTTCTCTTTCACTTCACTCCCCTCTCCAGTCCTTCCCTCCTCTCCCCCTTCCCTCTCTCTTTCAGAAAAAGAAAACACTGATTTTGAGATCAGACATGCTTGAGATTGAATGTCATTATCTAACTAACCATGAGTAGCTAGACAGAATCCCAGAGTCTCAGTTTCCTTGGACTGAAAAATGGAGTTGACATCAACCATTCAGGGTCAGTATGGAGAGTAAATAGCATGGTGTGCACAAAATGTTTAGCAGAAAGGTTCTGAACCTGTTAAACAATAGCTGCTTTGTACACAGTACACCTATTATAGGACTTTTAATAGTTATGATGGTAGTTGCAGTTTTCATATCAGTAGAAAGAAAGCCTTTGTCTAAGACGTAAGCTACTCTAACTACACTTGTTACAATCCCTGTTAAAATTGCGACTCAGAAGAAGTCATGGTGGTCTGAAAGACCCCCTCTTTGCCAAAGCAGAAGTCCTTGTGAAATATGACACTATCTGTCACATGACATATAATCTGAGCCCCTATCCCTACAATGACCCCAAGCTCCCTATTCCCAGGACAAGGTCCAATGGTGGAGATCTTTCCTGCCAGAAATCTTCCCTAGACTGAGTCTCCTCCTGGAAGCTCCGATCTATTAGTCCCCGTTCTGCACTCCCCAGGGCCAGGCCAAATGAATCTAATCACTCTTCCTCATGACAGCCCTTTAGATATTTGAACAAAGTGATTATGTCTCCCCAGAGCACTCTCTTCCCCAAGTGATACATCCCTAAATCATTCCCTAATTTCTCCTTGTGGCTTGTACTCCAGCCCTGACATGTCTTGGATGTCAACACCACACCTAAGACTGAGAACTTCAATACAGACCACGGCAGAGTACGGAGGACACAGAACAACCTGTGGTCTGCACTGTGTCCTTATCAGTGCAGCTAAAGAAGGTATCAGTCTCTTTGCATTAAAGCCTATCAAGTTTATGTATCAAGTAGAGTATCTAGATCTATGATGTGTGCATATGTGTTTGTAAGGGTTAATTGTGTATATATTTGTACACATATTTCTCTTTGTATGTCTCTCTTTCTCCCTCTCTCCTTCTCTTCCACCCACCCTCTCCCTCATCCTTCTCTTTCTTTCTCTCTCTCCCCTTTTGGAAAAGGTCCTTGTCAATAGTTTTCTTCTCACATATTTGTTTTGAGAATTAGATTATTCTAGTTGAAAACGTTTTAGAATGATGTCTGCCTCATGTCAGCACTAAATGAATGCTAGCCATTATTCTTATTTTATCCTAACACACGCTGATACAGTCCATTTGCCAGGGGCTATGCTAGGTTCTGGAGATAGAGTGATGTATAAAATGTGGCCCCCATCCTGAAAGAAATAAGATTCTTGGGAGAAAAAAAATTATAAAAATCATAATAGGTCAACCACCGTATCCAACCTTAGGCACAGGGGCATGGCAGGAGGAGGGGCAAGGCGTACCAGGGAAACCTTCCTGGAGGATAAGACACCTGAGCATGGAAGGTTTTAAGAATAAATTGGATTTAGCTACAGCCGGAAGGGGGAAGCTTGTTCTAAGCAGGAAAAAGAGAAGTGTCTGCAAAGACGGTGACATTATAGCCCTTGGGACATTTGCAGACAGGCAGAGGTGAATGGATTTCCCTGGAGGCGGCTTCAGGATGTAGATATCTTCTAAGATGTTAACTATCCAGTTTACAGGTAGATAGCATCCCATCAGACTGAATGCTTTCAGTTTACATATGAGAAATACCGGAGCTCCCCAATGCCTAAGCTGTATGTGGAAAGCACCTACCCTCTGATAACAGAGTGAGATGCTGCTGCTGCGGATTTCCATTAATGACATGATATCTCAATAGACACTGGCCCAATGAAGCACACAGGGGGTCTAGAATCCACATTGTTAACAAAAGGAGAGTCAAAAATATTTACCATGAGAAAGTAATTACCGGGTATTGTGCATGGGGTAAGGAGGATTAGAAGGAAGAGACTGAAAGGGCAGGATAAATTGGTATTTTCCGCTGCTTTTTTGCTTTGAAATCATATCTCCCTTTAAGGGATGATCTGGTAAGTTTCTCTACTTCTTATGTGAGAACTTTTTGTAAATACTCTAACTTTAGTTTTAAAAAAGTCCCACTCCATTTTATACATCTTCCACATCCAAAATAATTGGATGATTGATTATTTTGCAGCACATCTTTCAATGCTTGCTGCTGTGACTCATCTGATTTAAAGAAATGACACCGTCTGGTTGCAGTTCTCTCCTGTTGATGTAAGCAAAGCTAGAGAAGCAGACCGTTTCAGACGGTAAATACACGTGCTAACTTTTGCTTCTTTTGATAAACATTTCTTAGTCAATCAAGGATAGTTGGCATTAAAAATGAAATGATGACTGTATACCATATAGCAGAGTACTAATAGTGCAATTTTGGCCAGCTAATGGATTCTGCTTTTACTCTGTTTTTCCTTTATACTCTACACTCAAATCTCTCTCTTTTTGTTAATGAGCTGGCATGACAGATGCGATATTTTTCTTCTCTTTTTCTGTCCTCATCCCTCTTCTAGGATTCCTTCTTCAAATATCCTCGTTGACAATAAAGTTTAGCAGACATTTATTAAACACCTACTGTATGCCTGTATGCTTGAAATACAGCAATGGAATTTTGATATTTATTGGCCTCTAGGTTTGTCTTGCAAGAGAGACATTTTTTCTGAAAAACAAGCCTAGGGGATAATGCCATACATTGTAGCAAGAGCAAATCGTAGACAGGACTCCCCATGGGAAGGAAAAAGGTCAGGGGAGATTTTCTGAAATGGTGGTCCCTTAGGTGAGTCCTGAAAGGAAGGAGAGTGAGGGAGCAAATATTCTGAGTATTATATTCTAGGCCCTGTGAATTCTCACCTTTTAACCAGCACAATTCTCTGAATAGGTACAGGGGTTTGTCACATTTTACAGATGTGGAAACTGAGTTCTCAGAGGCAAATGATTTACCCACAATGAGTAAGAAACTCAGTAAAGGTTCCCACCTGGGCAGCTCAACTTCCAAAGCCATCTTCTGTGCTATAGTATACTGCTCCCTCCCCCAACTGGAGCAGAGAAGGAGATGAGGATACTCGCTGGTGCAGACATTTTAGGTAAAGAGGGTGGGTGAAAATTTTGGGATGCCATGCACAACAACATATCATTGACAAATAGCCCCAAGTGGCAACATTTGGGCACCTAGCTGACCTGACACTGAGCACTGGAGCAAAACCGAATGCCTCTGTGTGTCATTACCTCTGCCCCACATTCTACTACACCTGTGCCTCAAGACGGAACTCCTTCTGATGTGGAATCAATATAAATGTATCCTTTGGACACAGTTTTGAAAAGCTTTGCCTGGAGTGATCATAATCAGCCATCATGGGCTTTTAGAGGGAAGCTGGAATGCAGAAGTCCTTTGGGAAAACCTCCTCATTTTAGACAAGAAGAAATTATAGCTCAGAGAGGGAAGTACATGTTCAGAGTCAAGGTCTAGAATCCAATCTTCTGCCTCAGAACTCAGAGCAATTTCCATCTCTTAGTAAATATCAGGCAACAGTGCCTTCCTGACCCAGGAGGATAATTGTGGGTGCAGGAAAGGGGATCACCCTAATATGTGACATGGGAGCTTAGCCCAAAATGGTTTCTTAAACTGCAGATGTGGGACCCTTCCCTTTCCTTCCTTCCCATACTCACACACCTGGTTATCCCCCCAGACTTCTACAAGTCAATAATGATATCTGCACCTATCCAGTTGCTTGAGTCAGTCATGGGAGAATGCTCATTTGCATCTTATTGTCCTTCCTCTGCCTCAACCAACTCAACACTAAGTCTTACTTCCGTCTCCAGAACACACCTAAAACACGTCCCTTTCTTTGCTGTCATGGTCTTAGCCCAAGCCTGCAACCCCTCTCTCCTGGGAAACAACAGTTTCCTAAGAAGTCTCTGTGCATCTATTCTTGCTCCACACTGCAGCCAGAATGTTCTTTGTCAACAGCTCCAATCAGATCACTTCTGCTTAATAAAACCCTTCAATAACTGCCTATTTCAGTTTCTTGGCTGCTAAAACAAACACTATACAATGGGTTGACATAACAGCAGGAATTTATTGGCTCCCAGTTTCAGAGGCCAGAAGCTTTGCTTCCTCTGTGGGTCAGTATCTCCTGGCTAGCTCACAATCTTTGGGGTTCCTGGCTTTTCCATCACATAACAATGCACATGGCAAAGTCTTCTCCTTTCTCTTCCAGGTTCCGTTGATTTCCAGATTCTGGCTGCTCCCCATGGCTTCTCCACTCTGTGTCCAATTTCCATTACTAGTAAGATTTGCATATTGGATTAAAGCCCATCCTCATTCAGTTTGGGCACACCTTCATTAACAACATCTTCAAAGGCCCTATTTATGAATGAGCTCACACCCATAGGGCCAGGGGTGGGGCCTGAACATGCCTTCAGCGGGGGACATGATTCAATCCCCAGCACCACCCATATGCCTTCCCAGTTCTGATGGTTAATAGTCATCGAAATTGGTACACAGAGCTCTCTTAAATACAGTTGTCCAAATTGTAGACAATTTGCAAAGCATGCCAGCATCAATCTTGAATACATTTCTAATGGTTCTCCTGCAGTATAAACACATTTAAATATGCCTATTCACAAATTTTAAAAAGAATGTAAATGTATGCACATACGAATATTGAACTAGCCTTCTGTGATGCGTTTTAATAAGCCAGTCTCTCAGTCCACACAACACACAAACTAGAATTAGAAATCAGAAGCAGAACTGTCATTGTGCATACCTGCATACTTCATTTTAGGAAATGCATATGTTCTAGAAAAGTTGTCTGCATACTACCATTTTGTAAATTGGATTATATTTTTAAAGCACTAAAGGAGTTAGCTATTTATACCTTCAAAAAGAACCTTTGGTAAAGTGAAGAATCATTTTTGTAATGTGAATAAATTGGCATCATTAAATTTGCTTTGTCAACAAGGGACATTTGCACCATGTTTAGATTCAAGGCTTTCTCTGATGATCTATCTGTACCTAGTTCTAGGTTTCATTCATTCGGCTAGTATTTATCAAACATTTATTATTCATACAGTTAGTCTACAAATGTTTACTGAGTATATGCTTGGCATTGTTAGATGTTCAAGGAAGAGGAGGGAATAAGAGACATTATCCACGTTGCCCTCCAGGAGCTTGTACCCTACTGGGGCGATATGACCAAATGATAAGTGAACAAAAATATGCAATAGAATTTCAGGTAGATACATGTACTATGAGGAAAAATAAAGCAATCTAATAGGATAAACAGTGAGAGGCTATGGGGCACGGAAGTGCTGAGCGGATGTTTCTGCTGCTAGGAGAGCCAGGGAAAGCCTCCTAAACAGGTGAAGTGAGGGAGCCAGTCATGACAAAGATGGGGGAAAGGTATTCCAGGAAGGGGGAACAGCCAATATAAAGACCTTGAGTCTGGAGTACACTTGTGTTTGAACAATAACAAGGAGCTTAGTGTGGCTCCTTGTTATTGAGTGGCTTAGTGATCAAGGGAGATAGGGGAAGGCAATGAGATCAGAGAGGTGGGCAGGGTCTATCACATGATGCCCTTTCTAGGCTAAGGAGAGGAGGTATGTGCAAGGTAACTGTTCTCAGCACCAGAAGGGGACAGGAAATGAGCAACATGGTGTCCATGTCCTCAAAGGACATCTAGACTAGATGGGGAGGAATATAAGACAGAAACAATAAAGTGAGTTGAGGAAGTGTACAGAAATATGTCAATGGATCTTAGCTAACAGGGTAGGTGGTATGTGAGATGGAATGAGAAATATTTTATAAAACATTTTAATGTAGTGTTCTGCTGGAATTAGAAAATGTAAGCAATTGAAATGCATTACAAAACACCCCAAAAATGCTAAACTAGCTATGAAGTTTGGCTGATAATCCCCTTCTAATATATTTGAATTACACTGCAGTACCTCCTTCCTCTTAAAACACTTAACCAAAAAATTTAACATTTAATGAATGCTTTCTCTGTGATAAGCACTGTGCCATAGATTTTTCAGATATTAGCTCATTTGGGGATCCTAACACTATAAAGCAATTATGCATCACTCCCTTTAGATAGATGAGAAAACCGAGGCACAGCAAAATTAAGGACTTTTCTAAAGTACCAGTCAGTAATGTAATTCACTGTGTGTGTCTGTGTCTTCTGAACCTGGTATTCATTTCAAAACTTAGATTTTCTTCAATTCTTATTTTCATTTCAGGGGGATAGTCATCATTTGAAAAAAATAACTAAGTGTCTACTTTCTGCCAGCCCCTGAGCTCTGCACCAGAGATACGTTGATGAATAAGCCATGTACCCAGCTCCCTGTCCCAGAGGAACTTAGAGGTTGGTGACACTAGTGTTTCAAATATGAAACTGCAGAGGACCTCTTGGACAGGGAGCTTTTAGTGAAACCCCGGTAAATGTCACTCTTTCGCTCAATGTGCCCTGAATGCATGGCCCTTAGAACTCACAGCTTTCTGCCTACCATGGAAAGGAAGATTTTTCCAAATAGAGCAATACGCTTTTATCCTCCTTCTCCTATCCTCCTCCCTCTCCTGCCATCTCTACTTCTGTTATCCTTCCCTCTCTCCCTTCCTTTCACTCTTTCATCTTCTATCCAACAATGAGTATTCATTGTGCACCTACTGTGTGCCAGGCACTGTAGAGCTCTGACAGATGCCCCTGTTCCTTGTGTGGAGAGGAAAGCTCTCTGCCTGCCCCCAAATTATATCAAAAATAGAATTTGTTGGGAAGCGGGTGTGGCTCAATGGATAGAGCTCCCGTTTACCATATGGGAGGCCCTGGGTTCGCTTCCCGGGGCCTCCTTGTGAGGGTGGGCCGGCCCGTGCGGCGTGGTGGGGGACCTCACAGCAAGGGGAAGATAAGCAGACACGGAGAAGACACACAGCGAATGGACACAGCAAGCACAAGCAGCAAGGGGGGGATAAATAAATAAATAAATAAATCTTTTAAAAAAAAGTAGAATTTGTTGTACATGCTTCTCCATTGAAAGAAACGCAGGATAGTGGGATAACTTGTGAGCCGAACACACCAAGGCTGGAATTCCAGCTCCACTGCTTACCAGTTGTATGATCCTAGACAGTGCATGTCTTTTCCATGTTGTTTCCACTTTCTCATCTGTAAAATAGGGATAATAATACATTCTTTGAAGAAATGGTTTGAGGAGTATTGTTTTGTATATAAAAGCTTCTGGAACATAAAAAGGCTGAATAAAAGATGGTGATTATTATTATGGTTTCTGTTGCCTTTCTTTCTTTCCAACTTGAACCCTGATATAGAGGAGGGTAGACTTGCAATGATTTGGTGTGAGGTTGAAATCACCTCCTGATTCTCTGACCTTCTAATGCTCTAGAATATTATATCCGTGATTATAGGCTATAGGCCATGGGACCTGAAAATCCCAGATGGCCCAGAATGGAAATCTGTTTCTGCCTGTGAGAGACTGTGTTAATGGCCTCAACTCTTCACCTTTCTCAATATCCACACCCTTTGCCATGTAACTCTGGAGTTTCTTTGCCTAAAATGCCTTATTTTATTTCTCCACCCCTTAACTTTTGATCTGGCCCCATTATGTGTTTTGACTGACAGAAAGAGCTAGAAATGACAGTTTCCTGTTCTGAGACTAGGCCTCCAGATCCCAGGTCTGTTTCTGCTTGGCCTCTGTGCCACCGCCATTGCCATGAGAACATTCCCAGGCTGGTCCAAGAAGGAGGTTAAAACTACGGAAGCTGAGTTGAGTTTCTCCAGCACAACTCAGTCTAGACCAGGCAACCCCAGCCATCTTAAAGGTCTGTGAGAATAAATGATTGTTGTTTTAAGCCACTGAGTGTGGAGATCATTCATAGCGTAGTATCATTGTGGTTGACATTAGCCTGATCTACTGGTTTTCATTCACTCAAAAATATTTATTGGACTTCTATGTTTGATCTGCCAGGTACTGGGCCGAGGGATGGGGATGCAGACATAAACCAGAAGGGCATCTTTCCTGCCCTTGAGGAGTTCACAGTCTAGGTGAGGGGGGAAGACAAAGAAATGTTGTCGCTAGAGGTGAAGAAGACATTTCAGAGAAAGGGGATGCCAGAAGTCAAGTTTTAGCAGGAGATTATTGGCTGATTTCTCCTGCTGGCGGAAAAGGGCATTGTGCTTCTGAGATGCTTTCACTTTAATGAAGAAAGGAAATAAAAGACTCCAGAATTTCAGCTCTGGTAGGATCCTCCCCAGAGCGCATCTTGGGCAAGCTCTCATTTATAGCTGGGAAAACTGAGGCTTAGAGGAAGGGCTGACTTACCCAAGGTGACTCAATGAATTTGTGTCATATCTAGGACATGAGCTCAAGGACCCTGCCTTCAAGGCTGGCACATCTCATTCTACATAAGCATGTCTTGGAGTGTCAGGAAATTTTTGAACTGCCACTTGGTCAGACATTTTATTACTAATCCCATTTAAGATAAGATTAATCTCCACAATTATTATAATTCACAATTGTAACATGACACCTCTTGTTCAAGTTATTATAGGTATGATAATAGTCAGACCTAATAATTAATAATAGTAATTAATAACTTTCAGTTATGAGCCTATGTTCCAAGTTTTAGGTAAGTGGATAAATTTAATCCCTACAACAATCTCTAGACACTGATAATAACTCCCATTTTACAGAATTAGAAACAGAATCTCATAAAGTCTTTGGCCAAAGTCATACAGCTAGTAAGTGGCGGAGCCAAGAATCGGACACAGATCAAAGGCCCATGTTCCTCCCACTTTGCTCTGCAGAGCCAGCTGTGGGAGTCTCCACCTGAAGTGGCTTCTTCAGAAATTGCACGCCTCTCCCACCTTTTTCAACGTCTTCACTCTGCCCGGGGAAGGCAAGATGGAAGTCCACAGCGATGCGCTGAAATCCACTCCCTGCTTGGCTTTCACTTCGCTTTTTACACCACTTACCAAAGGAGACCTCCAGAGCAGGAAGCTTTGAGAAGTTCTGGGGAGCCTGAAGCTTCTAGGTGGAAGCAAGGAACTGACTCAGCAGGACCTGGCTATCTTCAGAGGCTGAGGAGAGGCGCATCAAAGGGATGAGCGCCTGGTAGCTTTGATGAGGGAACCGGCAGGAAATTAACAGCCTCATGTAGGCAAAGACAACAAAGGGCCCATTTGGGCCTCATCTGTCTGGATTGGAACAGGCAGGAAGCAAAAGGGACTGTTTAATACCGGCTCCAGAGCAACCGTGAACCTTGGCTTCTTCCCTTGAAGAACAAAGTGAAGGAAAGGTGAAGCAAGTGAAGATAAACATCCAAACTTTTGGCTGCCTGGCTGAACTGAATCTTTCAACTTAAACTGTCAGTGGGTTCTTTTTTTTTTTTCTTCCTTTTTTTCTTTCTCTTTTCCTTTTTAAATCTGAATTGTAAGCACACAATACCCCACCCATGTGCTTGATATGGATTTCTAAGACGGATCCCAACATAGTCATAAAAAAAATCCCCTCTGAAATGAGCACTTTGTACTGTGTCTACGTGTAGGTGTGTTTAAAATGTCACGAACTGGAATGTCTAACTCTAGTTCCCAGGAATTAATCACTTAGAAGAGTGAAAGGAGGGAATTAACTTGCTTTAACATTTTAAGGTTCTCCAAAGCAGTCGCCAAAATAGAACTGCTGAATAGAAGTATGGTTATCTTTCCATAAGAACTGAAACTTGTTTTTATACGTTTTTCTCTCTTTAAAACTGCCTTGCAAAAAGTTTCCTCCCTGGGGCTTAGCTGCAGGTCACAGATACTAGGAGAATGAAAGCGTGAAAAGAAGTGTATGCATACCTTTTTTTGGGTTACAATTCAAAGATTTTTAGTAAATTCATGGGTGTTTGCAACCATTACCACTATCCCGTTTTAGGACATTTCCATCACCCCACAAAGCTCCCTCATGCCCATTTGCAGTCAATCCCTGCTCACACCTGCAGCCCTGGGCAACCATTTCTTTCTGCCTCTATAAATTTGCCTTTTCTGGATATTTCATATAAATGGAACCATACAATACGCAGTTTTGCATCTGGAGCTTTTCGGTTAGCATACACTTTTGAGGTTCCCTCATGTGGTAGCACACATTCGTGTGTCTTTCCTTTAAATTGCTGAATAGCACTCCATTGTATGAATAACTTTTGGTTATTCATTTGCCAGCTGATGCACATTTGAAATGCTTCCAGATTTTGGCTGCTACGGATAATGTTGCTAGGAACGTTCAGGTACATATCTTTCTGTGGACATATGTTTTCAGTTCTCTTGGGTAGAATCCTAAACATGGAATTGATTGCTGAGTTGTGCAAAGGAATATTGACTGTTGCTAAACAATGGGTTCTCTCTGCTCCAGGTATGCAAATCGACAAAGCATATTTCATCTTAATTTTTTAATCCCTTGATGCTATCACTCATAAACAGGATGGTCCAAAAAACCACAACTGCTGTCATTGATAAATTTTGCATAAAAAGCAGAGGGCAAATTCAAGCTAATTTCAGCTCCCATTTTACCAGTCTCATCATACCATCCCTTCACAATGGTATTAATGAAACTTCTTCTCATGGATCAAGAGATGCCCTAATCATCACAGATTCTGGATATCTGTGTTTGTGTAATTAGATTGAAGGTGATTTCACGTTCCCTTTATGTCCACTTGGGAAGAATGAGAAAATCCAAAAAAACAAAACAAAACAAAAACAGTTCATGCAAAACAAAAACAAGTGACTCGAATAGTTCCTAGGGGAAGTCGGATTCTCTTCCTTTCCTGTGTGACTTCATTTATGAGCAGAAAAGGCGAGGTCGGAGCACACCACCACCATTCCAAGCCCGGTAAGAGTAGGGACTTTCACCAGTGGCCTGGGACCCACCCTAAGTGAAAGTTTTAGGGCTAAGAGCAGACAAGTGAAAAGATGAAAGACAGGATCAAAGAGGCTGAGAGAGGAAGCAAGGCAGAGCTGTGCCAGGCACTCAGGGCCAGGGATCAACCGGTGCAGGCGAAAGAAAGAGGCAGGCCTCGCGACGCAGCGCACCTGCATCCCCTGCACCGTGCACATGGTGTGGCGAGGGTGAGGGCACCTGGGGCCCAGAGGCCTGTCACCTTGGAAAGCAGTGAGGAGGGGCGGGGTGGGGGGCAAGGGAAGCCGGCAGCTGGAAACTTAGCGCCCCTTCCGCAGCTGAGGAATGGGAAGTTTAAAGCCAGGGCCAAAGGAGTGCGGCAGACATCCAGGACGCGGGCGGGGTACAGGCTCCCCGCACCGCAGGCACCCCGGAGTCGCGGAGAAGAAAGCGGGCGGAGAGGCGGGGTAGGCGGCTGTAGGTATGGTGGGTAGCCCCGCTCTGTCTCCCACCCGCGTGCACGTTGCCAGGCGCCACTCGGAAACCCGGGAGCTCAGCTTGCCAGCGACCCGAGAGCAGACGGCGGGGAGCTGGAGGGCGGGGTTCGGCCGCTCGCTCGCTGCCCGCACGCCTGGCCCCTTGTCTGAGGCTTTCTCTTCCTTCTCCGTCTCTGGTTCCGTTAACTCCTCGGCCCTGCTCCCCTCACGCCTTTCCCGAATGCTCTGCACCAGTGCCCTGTCCTCCCCTCCGCGTTCTCCTCCTGCTTTCTTCCCGGGCCCGTCACTCCTCCTCCTTTTCCATCCTCATCCCCGACCCTCCCGGCGGCTGCGTCTCACCCTTTACCCATTTACTTCTCCACCTTCTCTTCCCGCCACCCCACCCC
>JAQZBX010049857.1:0-19812 GCA_029593785.1 Cabassous unicinctus
TTCCATCTCTCCAAGGCAAACACTTCGGTCTTGCTTCATAGGATTGGAACTCGATGCTTCTCAACACTGTCCTTCCTCTTTATGGAAGAGAGAGCCTTCGTCCTTTTAATAGTCTGGAGACCAGTGATAAATCAAGACCAAGGGCGTGCTCAGTATTTTTACACACTTGATATACACGCACGAAAATACCACACTGAAGAGTCATCCGTGCCCCTCAGGAAACAGCAGGCGGGACAGGAGGGGGCGGCCGTAGGCCTCCCTGACCCCCGTTTTCACATCCTGTTGAAGTTTATCCTCCTCCAGGGAGGCTCCTTGCACTTCCGCGGGTGGGGCTGACCCAGGGGCTGACTCAGTTACTCAGGCATCTCGTTGCATTGATGGAGCATCCCTGTGCTTGTGCAGCGGGCAGCACAGAGATGCAAAAGGTGAGCGCTCATCATGGAAAAGGCTGGCCTTTGGAGGACTAAACAGACACCTCCCTGGTCTGCTGTCCTCACCCCACCCTGCAAGGTAGCTGGAGCCGCATTTCTAAATACCACCTATGTGATGGTTAGGCTAAGGTGTCAGCTCGGCCAGGTAATTGTGCCCAGTTGTTTGGTCAAGCAAGCACTGGGCTAATTGTAATACAAGGACATTTATGGGCTTTAGTTACTAGTAAGTTTATTGCATCTACATCAGTCAGGGAGATTGCTGTCGGCAATGAGTGACGCTCTATCAAATCAGTTGAATGCCTTAAAAGGGGAAGTGATTTCAGCATTCAAGGAAAATTTCCCAGCTCTTGGACACCCATCGTCTCCCGGAAACTCATCAAGGACCTCCATTGGACTTTCATCGGAGCCCCTGGTTTGCAGCCTGCCTGTGGAACCTGGACTTGTGCATCCCCACGGTCATGCAAGAGACTCTTATAAAATCTCATATTATTGACAGATATCTCCTGTTGATTCTATTTCCCTAGAGAACCCTGACTAATACAACCTAGAACACAACCCAATCTTGTTTCACACCCTGCACCCCCACACCCCCCACATCCGTTCAAACCTTTTGTCTCTAGGCTTCTGCGAGGCCACGTTTTCCTGCTTTCCCTCTGACATCATTCGCTGCTTCCTCCACCAAACCAATTCTCTAAATGATGGTGGGCAGACTCTGTCCTCAGCCCTTTTCTCTTCTCTAGCTTCATTCTCTCCCTAGGTGATGTCATCTCACTCTGTGGTTTTAAGTAACATCTACATGATGAGTCCAGATCTTTCTACTGAGATGCACAATCAGAGATCCTACTGCTTGCTTGACATCTCTATTTGGGTGTCTACCAGACATCTCAAACCTAACACCACCGACACGATCAACATGAGAACTCTTGATTTTTATCTCCCCCATCCCCAAACCTAATCCTCTTCCTCGGTCTTTCCCATCTCAGCACATGGCACCCAGAATCTACCTGGAGTCATTCTTGATTCTTCTTTTTCACCATAACCTATTCATGTTGGCTTGGCTTTCAAATATATACTGTATTCCCAGCAAGACTAATTCAACCTCTTCTATTTCTTTAGTCACCATCATCCTCACCTAGATGACTGGTTTCCTTACTTCTAC
Source organism: Cabassous unicinctus (assembly GCA_029593785.1). Lineage (NCBI taxonomy): Eukaryota > Metazoa > Chordata > Mammalia > Cingulata > Chlamyphoridae > Cabassous > Cabassous unicinctus. The sequence goes on from JAQZBX010049857.1 coordinate 1,591, forward strand.
CTCCTAAAACCCATTCTCCATTTAGCATCCAAGGAGAAGTTTGAAGATATACATCACTCAAGACAAGTGATACTTTTTTGGGCCCTAGGCACCTTTGCCTTCATAGGGCCCTTCTTCCATAAAAAATATTAAAAATTATGTTTTATGGCTCTCTCTCTCTCTCTCTTGCCTTCTGTGCCTTGCTCTCGTTGTGTCCCCCTGCATGGATCAACACACAAGTAAATCCTGGGCATTCATAATCCATAATGGGCAATCTATAAATCAGTCCTCTTTATCACTCTTCAGCCCCTTCTTCTCTACCTGGGACCTATGAGCTGTTATTTTCTCCCATTTCTCTTCCCTTCCTACCTTAATAAATTATTGGCTTAATCAAAAAAAAGTTATGTTTTATGACTGCAATATAATGACTGTATTAACATTGTATATCAAAACATTTTCTCAGGCCTAAAATTTCATTTTTTTTTCTTCTGATTTTAAAAGAAATTAAAATATTGGTTGGGTATCCTGCAGTAAGCTGAATAATGGCCCCTCAAAAGATGGGTTCAAGTCCAAATCCCTGGCACCTGTGAAAGTTTACCTACTATGGAAGAGACTTGGCAGGTGTGACTATGTTAAGGATCTTGAGGTGGGGAGATTTTCCTGGATTTTCCAGGTGGGCCCAGTGTAATCGCAAGTGTCCTTATAGGAAGGAAACAGAGGGAGACTATAGACAGAAAAGAAGACTCCAACATGACAGAAGCAGAGGGAAGCAGGGCAAGAGAGAAGAGATCTTTCACTGCTGGCATTGAAGACGGAGGAGGAGGTCATGAGCAAGGAATTCAGCTCCAGTCTCTGGAAAAGGCAAGGAAGGAGATTCTCCCCTAGGGTCTCTGGAGAGAGCTGGCCCTACCGTCACCTAGATTTTAGCCCCATTAGACTCATTTCAGCCTCTGTCCTCCAGGATTCTAAGAGAATACCTTTGTGTTGTTTTAAACCATCATGTTGTTGGTAATTTGTTACAGGAGGAATAGGAAAAAAACACAGGCCCCAACAAATACTGGGCTTACTGTACCGAATGGATATGTTGGCCTTGATCAGACCCCATCACTACCCTAATTAAAATCCTTCAACTGTTTTCCATGGCAAGTAGAATGAATTCCAAAGCCCTTGCCCAAATCCATAATCCCTATTTAAGCCAACTAGCACCAACCTCTCCAACTCCCTCTCCTGTCATCTTTCTTATTCATGATGTTCTGTCCACACTGGCCTCGATCTCTTGAATAGATCAAATATGATCCTACCAGGGGCCTAGATCTTCAATGGGTAGCTCACAGTCAGGAGTAGCAAACCTGTGAGTTTCCCAAGGGATATATAAGCACGGAAGCAGATGGCTGGGCCTGAGGCATCTTGTCGGTTCTCCACTAGAGAGGGCTGCCTACTACATAAGGGTGCCCTAGCAGCAGGTGGCAGAGGGTCACATCACTAGAGGCAAGAGCTAAGGAGGTTGGGTTTTAGCCCAAGAAGTAGCAAACACAATCACAGTCAATCAGGTAAAGACATGCTCGCCCTTTCCCTCTTCCTCTGCTCCATTCCCAACCCACTGGAGGAGCTGGAGCCCAGGAGGAGTTACATTTTAAACTAAACTGCACTGCATTATAATTGCCCAAAGGAACCAGCCAAATATGGAATAAGTCTGCCTGACTCCAAGGCCATTGTGTTCCCACTCCCGCCTGCTGCCACAGCTCTCAGCCTTGTTTACTTTTGCCCTGGATATTGGTTTATTTCCTCCTCTGGGGAAACACCGGACTAAAAACAGATGTGTCATTCATCAGCTAGAAACTACCTAGAGACTCTCGACCCCACCCCCATCAAAAGGATTTTTAGATGTTTTTCCTCTTGCACAGACCCTCAGAGCGCTGGCCCAGAAAACGAACCAATCCAGCAGGGGCCGCAGATGATGTAAACCCAGGGACAGAAATACAGGGGCCTGCAGCCCCCCCCCCCCTTGTTCTAGCAAAACCAGGATGGCCGTTGGTCAGCATCCCATACGGTGCTTTGAAAGGCTTAACAATGAGATGACCAGATGTGCTGGCTTCCCTGGGACATACCTGGTTTATGCCTGTGGTCCCAGCTTAATTATTCATAGTATCCCCTTTCAATAAATGGAATTCATTCTGAATGACAAATTAAGTGGTCACTCTATCAAACAGAGAGAGAAATCCATCAACAGAGGCAACTTCAAGGCATCCTTGAGCTGGTCCAGGACAAGGAGAAAGGGCAGACGCAAACGACAACAAAACCCAGATGATGCAAGGAGGAAAACCAGTGGCATGGAGGGAGCGTCCACTCACCTCCCCGGCCAAGGGCTCTCCCCAGCTCCCAGGGCTGAGAAGGGCCATCAGAATTCCCCTAGACACCCGGGATTACACATTATACTTAGACACACAGTAGGCTAGAGGTTGTCATTTCAATGCAGGCTTAATCATTCTCAACAAGTTCTAAATTAAGGACCCCTCTAGGGGTTGTTGAGATTGATTACTACCTTAAATAAATGACCCAGGTGTCACTGTGGGCTGCCCCACCCACTGAGCAGGTAGACTGGGCTACACAAAAGACAGTAAATTAAGAGAATGATCTTGGTATTCCAACTCGCTTTCTAGTATTTTGTTATTTTTTGTTGTTGTTGTTTTTTAATTCCCTTTCTGGTCCAAAAAAAGTAAAGACTATGAGTGACAGAATACAACTCTGTCACTAATTACCCTGATATTTCTTTCCCTCTTTAGCCCTGTTTTTATATATTTTTTGGACCAGCTCCCTTCTAAAATTCAAAATTCTGGATAAAATCTGTGTAAAATACATGTCCCACATTCTGCCACAACCTTCTGAGTCAAAGTGATAAATGATGTTTTTCCTTTCCCATTTTTTACTGTGAGCATTTCCAAGTCCTGGTTACCGGGTTTCAGTTAAACCCAAAAGGCACCTCCACCTGCACCACGTGGGGGTCGCCTCACCTGGTGCCTCCTCACCTTGACCAAAAGGCTCTTACAGTGATTCCCAAGATGTATTCGTTAGAACACGAGATTGCTGATGGGCGTAATATGAGAGCGAAAGGGTTGTGATCAAAATGTTTATTGAAATGCTGAATTTAAAATGTTAACGTTTCTGTAGCACAGGATTTAGAGCTTCTAGTGTGCCAACGGACATGTAAATCCCTAACAAAGAGAGGCAGTGTGCAGAGGCATCTCCCACCTACCTGAGCATGGTGCCCTTTTCATTTTTGGTAGAAAATCTGGAGGGACTAGTGTTTAAGGAGCACACTTTGAGAAATGTTCTATTAGCCTTACTAGCAATATATCCTTACAATGTATATAATTCATACATGTAAAGAACTAATTGTATTAATGATATCTTGAGTCCTTTTTTCCTCTTTAGTTCAACAAACATGATAGTTTAATACCTGTTTCCTTTTATTACCACTGAAAAGATGGACAAGTCCAATTATTTTATGGTTTTCTTTTACAGTTCTATAAGCTATGCTATATTATGGCACGAGGGTACTGGTCTTTAATAAATTATATCCACTTGTGAACCAAACACAGATTTTGTTTTGATTTGTGTCATTACCTGTCCTGGCTGAAGGAAGTCAATTTTGCAAAAAAATCAAATTAGAGGAACCAAGGTGATTCATAAAAGGGGCATCTCTTAAAAAAAAAAAAAATTCTGGCCCAGTGAACTTTTTGCACAAAGCAAAAGCAAAAACAAAACAACCTAACACCAGACATAGGGATGCAAACCTCTCTTCTTCCTCAGGCTAGATTCCTGTCAGATTCCAAAGCAAACTGAGCTAGAACTCAGATGATTCCTGGCGGGCCTGCATCTCTTTGTCATGCATACTATTTCTTATGTGATTTGAAGAAAGCACTGCAGCTGTACATTTCTTGAGCACCTTATCAGGAGTATCTTTCAGAAAAGCTCAAGAAACACAAGGAAAAAAGCCACCCGGAGAATTTTTATGCATTAGTACTGTATTTGAACGTCCTCACAAAGAGCCATAACTCAGGCTGAAATCCCTCAGGGTGCCAGTACAACAGACATCTTCCCTGGAGTCCAGAGCTTTTTTTCAACACTGATACATTTAGAAAGAAGTGATCAGGCGGAGAGCCCTGAAATGAAAGCGTAAAATAATTCAGTCCTTTCTTTATATGCTGCTTTTATAATACTGAGAAAACATTAGCAAATGCACTTCTGGGGGTGCATGATTCTCACCCATTCTGTATTTTTCCCTTTTTCGTTTTTACTACTGTACCTGGTTATATGTGCCCCTAGCCTACAGCATTCCACCAAAAGGGCCCTTTTTAAAACTAGTGGAAAAAAAAAAAGCCATACTGGTTTTTTCTTAAAGCACCTCCAAGTATTTTTACTGTAAAATAAGTAAAGTGAGAGGGAAAAGCTTCCAAAGTGAACAAGTACACAGCTCCCCTAAAGCACACTGAAAACTATGCAGAATAATTTTTGATTAGGCTGTATAACTGTGCCAGGCTCCAAACAAGTGGTCATTCTGTTGTGACATCTGCTGAGCAATGCACCCAGTGTTCTCTAGAATTTAATTCACTTTAAATTACTCCATCCAACTGATAAAACATGAGATGTACTACACTCTGGAGGTAAAATGCTATGATTGTTTTTAGTATGACCACAATTGTTAGCTGTGAAGCAATACAGCCGGTTCTCATTAGGCCTTGATTATTGTCTCCTGAGAAACAGCTAGTTCTAGAAATGAGAGTGAAATCCTGTTAAATGGAAGGATTGGGATAAAGGATCTTGCCTACTCTGGTGTGACGGCAAAGCTGGCAAAGCCACATGCAAAGTCTTCCCCGAGTAGAGTAAAATTCTTCCAAAGAGAAGCTATCTCTAAACTAAAAGCAGCTCAGGGTACCAGTTTACTGTAAGATATGTGTACAAATATTGTCAACAAATTGTTTTATTGTTCAAGGACTACTGAGCAAATGACCCCAAGTCCAAAATACTGCAACTGCCTGACTCTCCAAGAATTATTGTGAAAGTTTCCTAAGAGCTGTGTGCTGTGGGAAACTGCCATCTGGAAGTGAACAAACAAAGATGAATCTCCGGAAAGCACACACACAAGAATTTTCATCTCCTGTATGCCACATATTCAGTAAAAATCTTTGAAACAAATTCAGATGAAATAAAAATCAAAGTTCTCAAAAAAGTGAAAGATTAACTTAATTGCCAAATATTCCCCATTGCCCCATACATACGTTTTTTTTTTTAATTTCTATGCAAAAGTTTGCCTTCAAATTGCTTCAATGATATATGACAAGTTTTCAAATAATAAAGCCAGTCATCTTGCAATGTTAAGAAATCTGGTAAAAAAAATGACACATCTCACACACACACACACACACAACACACACAGGCCAATGACAAAACTTGGCCTCTCCTAAAATAACTACATGAAGACAATTAAGTGCTGCCAGGAAGGAAGGCTGGGTCATCCTTCCCTACAATCCAGGTAGTTTCCTTTAATCCAATAGCAAATCTGGGCATATTTGAGAGGGGTGATTCTAACGGCCACATTGAAATCCTGCGGAGAACCATTCATGTCCACCCACTGGTGCCCGGAAAAGATGCCGATGATTTTCCGCTCCCACTTCTGCTGTGGTCTCTTCCACATCCTCACGTAGACCCCTGACCCGCTGGCCCCGGGCTGGGCGTCACACTGCTGGTAGAGTAGGTCGTAGGTCTCATCTTTGACGTCACAGAAGCGGTACACCAAATTACCCGGTCTGTCATTGTCGTAACCGGAGAAGTGGATTCTGCCCCCTGGCAGCTGCTTTGCAGGCGGGCTCACCCCAATCTTCATGAACTTTCTCTTGTGGGGCTTTTTGAGTTCCAGGAGGGCATAGTCATAGTCCATTCCAATGTCGTTGGCATTGCCCTTGATCCAACCCTTGGGCACGTGGGTGCGTTTCACCCGGATCCACTGGAATTTCATCTTCTCGGGGATGGCTGGGCTAGAGTCGTTGACCGCTCGCCCACCATCTTTAAACTTGGGCTTCAGGAAACCTACTCTGAGTTTCTGGGTTCCTTTCACATAGGTTTTCCCATCGTGTATGCAGTGGGCAGCTGTGAGGACATGTTTTTCCGCCACCAGCGTGCCAGTACAGCCTGTCGATAACTTCACTGATGTCGAGAAGGGGTAATTGAGTAAGAAGTCCTTCCCAAAAATGCTGAACCTGCTGTCATAGCCATAAATCTGCCGCTTCCTCCGAGACTTTGCCGAAGACGTCGAGGCTGCGCGTTGGGCGCCACCTCCGCCTTGGCTGAGGACATAAATGCCCACCTCGGTCTCTGTGCGGCTGCCATTGGCATAGAGCGTTTCATAAGACAGGTATCGCTTGACCTCTTCGTAGGTGGGCAGTGGTGTCCCCTTATGACACTGGGGTCCGCATGGGGAGGTCACTTCCAGTTTGGCTTCGGCCCCAAAGTCTGGCTTGGATAAGCTGAGGGTGGACTGAGGCAAGACAACAGGGAGGCGGTAAGCGGGCCACGTGGGTTTCCAGTGGGCACCATAGGGACACACCTGCCCAACAGCACAGAGGAGGAGGAGGAAGAGGAGGAAGAGCCCTGGAATTCCCGCCATGCTGAGCACCGCTCTGTAGAAACAAAGACAAGCAGGTCAGGAAGGCACGTGGCTGCAGAAGCAGCTCAACAGCATGCCTGGTGTGGTTTCTAAGTTTGTGACCCCTCCTCGGGAAGCAGGGTGTGCAAAGGAATCCTCAGATAACAGTCTTACAATGCAAGGGCTTGACTTGGGAATGTTTCTGGGGTGGGGCGCTCAAGCTGGAATTGGGTGTGCATTCCCTTCTATGTTTAAGATGCCCCTAATGATTACCCGCCCCAAGGCAGCGTGCATCCAGCCATTAACTCCTGGATGGGCTGCTTGAGCAGCTCCAATTTCCACACAATTCTGAGCCTATTTGATGCTTGGTTCTAAATCTTTGTCCTCTCCCACATCTCTTGCCATCCCCCTTGCCTTTCTTTACTCCCTCCCTTTCATCCACACTATAGTATGTACTGGGAAAATTTTCAGAGCAACTTACTCATTTAGAGGGTAAATTTAAATTGCATAGCTTAACGAGTGGCCACGGCATCAACAGTGTACAAGTACTAGGTTTCCTGTAGCTTCTAAATCAGGGCTTCTTAGCCAGGGGTCGACAGACCCCCAAAGGGTCCGTGGAAAGATTTCAAGGTATCCATGAGCTTGAATTGAAAAAAAAATAAACTTATTTTCTTTATTTTCTCTGACCTCTAACTAAAATCTAGCATTGCCTTCACTTATGAATGTAGGCAATAAATTACAGTAGTATTCCTTTCATATCACATTACAGTTGTTGCATATCTCAAAAAATTGCTTGTACTCATCCATACTTTGAAATTACGGTAGTTGTTAGACCCGATGCAAGTTGAGTGTCATAAAACTATCACTATCTGCCACTACATTCTGAGAAGGGGTCTGTGGTTTTCACCCGACTGGCAAAGAGGTCTGTGGAACAAAAAAGGTTAGGAACTCCTGGTCTAAATGGTGGGCCCAGTGAGAAGAGGATATGGGACTTTTGTATGTGTGTGCTTTGAATTTAGAACAATCTTTACTCTTTTAAATTTAATTACAGAGTACTCAGTCCTCTAATAAACAGACACTATTCCTTCTCCTTTGGATTATGTTGTCTACTACCAGGAGCTTTGCAAAGATCTAAAGCACTAATAATGTCTTAGCTATTACTCTGTGACTTACTGTTGGCTTTTTTTTTTTTTTTTTCCAGGAGTTTGCTCCTCTGTTCTAAATGCCTTAAACCTGGGTCTATATTGGCACTCAACAAATAGCTATTGAATGAATGCTTATATTAATGGATGAGTGAGTGAATGAATGAATGCACAGTGGGGTTCAAATAAGGGCCACTGAATGAAGCATGCCGAGGGTAATGTCAGTGACGTACGAGATGATGAGGTAGCTCAGAGAAGGGCCATGAAATCCAGTTAGTGAGGAGTCAGAAGAACAGGGAGGCATTCTAGGGCAGGTGACGCTTGAGGTAGGAGTTGAAGATAAAGACAACTGAGAAACATAAGACAACAGAGAGTAGGGGCCATTTTAGAAAGAGGTAACAGTCTGTGCAAGGGCACAGAGACATGTAACCAGTGTGAGTCATTTCAGAAATTAAACTTGGCTCAGCCAGGGTGGAACAGGGTAAGTGGTGGCAGAACAGGCAAGAACCAGATTATGAAGGGTTGTGTGTACCAAGCTAAGGAGTTTGGATTTTTTTTTTCCTGAAAGATATGGTTAAAGACCTGGATAATCATCCCACTTGAAAAATAAAGAAAATTGAAAGTGCTTTCATAAATGTTTAGGCTTAAGTTTTCTCTGGCTCTGAATCAGCAGGTAAGGCATTCGTTGAACATGGGGCTCTCAAAATCAAGCATCCCAAAACTAGGACGAGGAGGAGATCTCAAAGGGCCAGTGGAACACATCAGGAGTCGGGAAAAATCTGTTTCTTTATTCTCACTCCCTTCCTCTTTGAAGGTAAAGACCTGCTGGCAACTTTTGGGGTGCCTCTGGCTATTTTTCTTTATGAAAATCTGGAAAAACCCATTGATCTAATCCAGTTGAGCATACCAATCCATATTCCCAATACCCACATACTAGATTTCTAAAATATATGCTTGCCCCACCCACCTCTGGGATCTTTCTGCCTGCCTCTTTCTCTTTGACTCTACTTCTGTCAGGGAGTACAAGGATGGGAAGAGAAGGAAATGAGGTCTGGAAAAGCCAATTCCTTGAGGACTCCTGCTTCCTTGAAATTCTGCTTCTCTACATCTCTCATGCCCCCTGGGCCCTTATTTCTTGGACTCACGGGGTGCACATGTATGTGCACGCACATGTTCATACTTGCTTGTTGAGGGTATTACTGATACTAAAGGTTCAAAGCTGATGAGGGTGGGAATGCTAATGCTGGCAGAGCTCTCCTCCCCTGTGGAGAACTTGGGGGTGGAATGGGTGTGGTGATGACAACCATTTAGGAGATCTGCTGGGAATGGGTCTGTGTCTGATTAGTCTTACCCCTGGTGGGTGAACTCAGCCCTTGGGCTCTTCTAGGGCTTGGACAGCCTTACCTCCGTGTAAGGAGCTGTCGAGGTGACTAAATGACCCACTCACTCCAGAACTCCTGCCAAGTGTGACATATACGAGGGGGAATCATGCATCTCCCCTATGGTTGTATCTTGGACCCCTACACCTCATCCCCACCTCCTCTGACCAATCACAAGAGAAATGGGGAGAAGGCTAATGCCTGCCAACATTGTGCAGGAGATTTAAGTCAAGTTTTACTTCAGCTTATCTTAAGAAAGGAAATACAGTCCAAGTAGCCAAATGTTTCTGTTTTTAAAATATGGGGCGCGAGTGTGTGGAGGAGATGAGGTAGTACTACATTATGTATTATCGTAAGTTGTGGATAATATTTTTATGTGAATAAAGAACATGACAGTTAAGATATGCTCATACTATGATCTAGGGCATGAATCTTCAAATCCCAAATCTGACATTTGTATGTTACTTGGATCCTCAGAGAAAAGATTTTGAATTATCTACTGTACCAAAAGTACTCCAGTGACATCTGTCTTTATCCACTTATCTAAAAATTAAAATAGTCCATTGGCAAGGGTATCAGGAGAGAATGGCAGGTTAAAGTTCGAAACTAGTTGAACAACACTTTTTAAAAAAATCTATCTAGAAATCTTGTTTTAATGAGTGAAACCCCCTCTCAGACAAAGTTAAAGCTCTTTTCGCTTTTCCAAGTACTTTGTCTATATGGTAAATCCCTGTATATTTTAAAAATACTTCCAAAGGCCTTGAAGCATGCCCCATTTCACAAGTGCCACCGTTGCATACCTTTCTTTTCAGTCTTTCAAAAAAGAAATGTTTTCAGAAACCAGTTCATGAGAGTTATTGTGGAAAATTGCAAACAAATCTTTTCTCGGGGTGTGCCTGTGGAGAAATCAGCTAGGCTCGCTCACTGGTTCCAGCCTTTTACTCAGAAGATTCAAATTTGTCCTGCAGCAAAGTGACAAATGACCAGGTGTGAAGGACTTTGGGAATCACCTGCCAGTCACAGAATGCTGTGAGAGAACATGATAGGATATTACTAATTCAGAATCCTAACCACTTAAATTCTGATCCTTTAACCAGGAGTGAAGGAAAAACCAACCATCTATGAGAAAAGGACTGCCAAACCAACAGGGCAGGGTGAAGCTTTAATCCCTTAGAAGCAAACTTTTCAGATACATCAAAAGCACATATACCTATCAGTTTGAAATATGTTCACTATATCCGTACTTAAACCCTATTTATTATTTTGTGTGATAAGACCTTGTTCTTATCACATTTTGTATCTTGATTAAAGTTTCTAGGTAACTCTGAAAGCCATAAAATTGCATCAAAACTATTTAAATTCATATTTAGAAATGAAGGCAGCCTTTTAAGAAACTGTTACAAGTCAAATTATCCGAAATAGGTTAGGTTTTTAAATACCTGATCATAAACTGGGAGATAAAGCCATATGTACTCAGGTTCCCAAATGGGTTTAGAATGCCATATGTATTAAAGTTACCAGCCTCATAAATTGCCCACCCCTTTGCCAAATGTTTATTAGGATGGGGGGGGTGGAGGCTAGAAATAGTTCTGATAGTTCTGAATAGAGACCTAAACCAGATGATCTCTTTAACTGGTCTTTTCAGATCTGCGATTCTCTATTTGACCATTTTCCAGGGTTACAAAAGTCCAGGTCAGGGACTATTTTGTTTACAAACATTGTTTATAGTGTCATTTACTGCTCAGGAGCATTGACTCACAGAATTATGGAGGGTGGAGGCACAGGGGAAAAAGGAAAAAGAAAATTTATCCTGTTAATCCTTTACCTATCTGCCAGACAAAAACTCCAAAGGCATCCAGCAGAGGGCGGTTTTCAAGAACCACCGTGGTGGGTACAAGACAACTAAGTATTTTCTGCATGGTTTTTCGGTTAGCCTACAACTTCTCTAATAAAACAATATTTTTAAAAATTAGATTGGTAGCTTTGCATTAATTCCTCGACTCACCTAATGATGGAATATGTCCCCAGGAGGCAAATAACTATTGTTTCCATTTTTATAAACAATTTAAACATAAACACAATAGGCTATAAACAGATATAATAAAAAGAGTAGTAATCCCACTACTGGGATGGTAACTAATGGGTTATATAACTAAATTCTCTCTCATCTTACTCCTACTCACCTTATTCTTATTGAGTTGCCTGGAAAATTCACACCTTAAAAAAGGAATAAAGAGTTCCTAATCTTATCTTTATTATATCTAAATATGGGTGACAAAAATTCAGGCATATAAAGATTCATTTTTAGGAATAAGGCTTTGCCAGATAAAGATTTCTCATATACATAATTATCTTTTAAAGTTGCCAACCAAGTCTTTTCATGCATTACTTCATTTAAATGGCAAAGGAGAATGGAAAATTAAGGTTAGCAAATATTTTTTTCACCATGAAACTGTATTCCTTTGCCACCTCTGAATATCTAACTTACAAGAAGGTTGCACATTCCATGCTCCATCACTCAGTATAAGCCAGTGTCTCGCTGTCCATGTCTAAAAATATTTATACTTCATGAGGATGGTGCCACTTTATAAGCTCACTAATAACCTTCTGGTGGAGGGACTTTGCACATTATCAGAAGTGAGAACAATACTAATCTGTGTGGAGCACTGAGACTGCTGTCTCCCAGCTCTGCACCTCAGGCTTCAAAACTGCAATACAGGTGTCCTCTCTATGGGCAAGTGTTTGGGAGAATGAATTAACTCCTAGAGCAAGCAAATGCCAAAAGGGAAAACTTAATCCATAGGCCATACTTTCCTTATTGTACAATTTATGAGTTCCTGTGATCACTATAAGCAGTAATGACTAAAAAATGGCATGAAAGTTTGTGGAGATAAGTTTTAGACAGCATTTGTAAGGATGAAAAAGGGTTTTCCATGGAATCTGTGGCCAGGGATACTGAAGATTGAACCTATGCAAATTCCTAAAGCAAATCTCTAAAATGAACAAAGCTCTCTGGACACTGCAGTGAGGCTCGCTCTCATTTGCCTGAGTCACAGAACCTGTTAAAGCAAACATACCTAGTGACATAATGGTTCAAGAATTACAATCCTGTCCTGCAACCCTAAACATGATCTTGTGGTCGAACCAAGTTTAACTTCTCTGTCAGATTTTAAGCAAAATGAACTATTCCAGTGAGCCTGGGCCAAACCTGGTAGCAAAACAAGAATCAGGTGTATAAATCCATCAATGGTGAGATCATGAGGAAGAAATTCTCAGGAGTCAGTGGAAGTTAGGCATGAATAACGCCTGGTGGACTAAATCCTACGGGATCTACCAGAAGAGATGTTCAGGCAAACTTGAGACTATTAAACACTGTACTGGGCACCACACGTTATCTCTTGACTTTATTTCTGTGGGAAAAGCACAACTGAAACCATTTATTTAAGTGCAGATGGTGTGCATATGATCACAAATGCTTTCACAAGTTGGAGTGGCATCTGTGGCATTTTCTAAGTTCCTTCTCCCCATTTCACCCCCCATTCGCTCCTTTTTAACAGACTTGAGAGACAAAGTGGTAAGCCCTGTTTTAAATGCTCTCCCGCGTAAGTAAGATCCTGAAAACACGGTAAATAAATATCCTGACATTAATTTAAATTCAAGCCCTTTCCACACCTCCTGAATGCTATTCTGACTTTGGCTCATCTCACTCTAAGGAGTGCTAAGGGACCTCGGGACTTTCATTTGAGTTCCAGAAGCCAAAAGGAAAAGCAATTCTCACATCAGTACTGATCCTCAATAACCGGGAGCATCCCAGCAGCTTGGGCTGTCCTTTCTGAAGTCTCACGGGTGTAGCCCAAAGGGCAATAAAACAAGCAGAATTTTTACCAGCTGCTTTCTCATGAGATGGTCTAAAGTTCACCTAATTTGTTTTCCGGAGGAGGTGGGCTCCGTCATCTAAATAATTCTTCTCCTTCCCTTTACTTCAAAAGATTTTATTTAAAAGTTAACGACTACGGGCTGAAGAAGAAATATTTGCTTCCAACAACTGTGGATGGCTCACAGATAGTAGTTTCTCGATTCAGCACTCCGCAGGAAGCACGCTGTCATCAATTAAGGTTCCAGAGGGGGGAAAAAAAGCCCATTTCCCAGCTTGTGTTTGCTGCACTTTTCTTGCTTGCTAAGGTGTATGCACAATCATATGCCCAGGACTTAAATATATATATATTATATATATATATAATATATATATATTTATATCAATGTTACGAAGATATAAGATAATAACTACAATAACAATAAAACTGCTTTGGTCCGTGGTTACACTCCTCCCAAAGCTTAAAATATTAGTGTTCAGAACTCGATGCAATATCAAGTCTACAAAACTCAAGGAAAATTAGTGATGGGGTGGGGTTGGGGACTTGGGGGTTGCCATCACCCCAGCCCGAGGAGAGCTCACCCACAGCCGGCTTCTTTTCTACTCCCACCCAGCACACAGCATCCAAGACAGCACTTTCAAAACCCGCTTTCCCCATGCGCTTCGTGAGAGACACTGCGTGAACCCAAATGCCCCGCAGACCCTGCGTTTACCCGGAACTTCTTAAGGTCCCCGTCCTATCCCTCGAGGCCCGAGCGAGGTTTCCGTGCCCCCAGACCCTGCAAGCACCCAGCCCTTTGTCCCGCTCCTGCTCGCGCCCGAGCCGGCGCCCCCGGCCCGCGCCCGCACTCACCCGTGCGGAGCAGCCCGCCCCGGCCGCGGCTCGCTGCGCGCTCAGACAGGTGTGGGCGCCCGGAGAGCGCGCGCGGCTCCCATGCCCGCGGCACCGCGCCACCGACTGCGAGCGAGCGAGCCGGCGGGCGGACGAGCTGCGCCGCCTGCGGACGGGCCCGCCCCCCGCACCTCCCCGGACCCGCCCGCCACGCCTCCGGCTTCGGGGCAGCCCGCGGCCGCCCCTCCGCCCCCCTCTCCCCGCCCCTCGCCGCCCGCCACTGGCCGGAGTAGGACCCGGCAGCCAGGAAGGCCTGCGGCTGGGCCGGCCTGCGCAGGTGGGCGCGGGCGCACCCACAGCACCCACTGTTCCGGGCCTCTGCGCGCCAGCCAGCGCCGGCTCCCTAGAAAGGCCCGCGCGGCCCGGACCCGCACGCCTTCACCCTCCGAACACCGCGCGCCCCCGGGGCTTGTGCGCAGCCTCTGCAACCGGGGGCCTTCTCTGCCTGACATCTGCTACCTGGCGCGAAGGGCAGGTGCTTCCCGGGGGCTCCGTCCCTCAGCCTAGAACTGGGAACGCGGGCCGTACCTGGGGCACGGGGAGTCCCTCGGCAAATTGGAACAATTGGCTCAGAACCCGTGCGTCCCTCACCCCACAGATATTTTGAGCGTTTTCGGGTGACGACCCTTCTCGCTTCACCCAGTCTCTCAGGTGCCAACTAGGAAAAGAAACCCGCGGTAACTCCTCCAACACCCATCGTGGTGCTGGGGACCCAGAGCCCGGCAGGCAGCCGCTTGGCAATTTCTGAATGGTGGGCTCTCAGGGCTCTATCTGGGCACCAGCTGGTGGAGCCACCTCCTCGTCCGTGAGTCTGCTTCCCTGAGTCGCCCCCCACCCCCGGGCCCACAGCTAGCCAGAGCCTAGTGTTAGAGCCTAGTGTTAGTGTTTTTTACTGAATGCCTTCTGTGAACAAGTTTCACCTATAGGCTGTTGTGGTGAAGGTTTAGAGCGGTTTAATGACTTGCCCAAAGTCACACAGATATAATAGAATTGTAGGGCAAGATTCTGTGTTTGAGACCACATATTTAGCCTTCCTCCCCCCAATCAAAGCTTGGTCTAAGAAAGAGCAATGAAACATACTATTTCTCGCTAAGGTGTTAATCACTTACCTAATGTTTGTGCTTGCAATCGAATTTACATAGGAAAGCCCTGAGCAGGTTTTATTGTGTGGTGTTTCTCAAATGTAAGTGAAACCTGTATTCGACACCCTTTAACTTATTTTTTTCTCCACCATTTTTAAAGGCCGATTTTCTTAGACTCTGCTATACTGGCTTAAATTATTTACTTTTTAAAGGTGTAGCATCAGAATCTGTAAGCAAGAGCCAGGTGTAAGCTTATGTTACAGTTTTGAACAACTGTTAAACCAAAACAAATTTATAGATTAAATAACAAAAATCAATAAAACTTCATTTACTAATATTTATGTAAAATGCCTAGCTGGTGGTGAAGACTCAGTGCTATCAGCATCACCCAAGTGGAACTGACTGCGAGGTGTAGTCACTTGTGTTCTGCAAGTCTCTACCCCTCTCAGGGGTGTGTGGTACTGTTTTCTCAGCTCCATCTACCACACCTCCTTTGCTCACACTCTGCCCGGGAAGGAAAAGCCTTTAACTTGACTCTAACACACCGTTTAGTCATTAACTTTGTACTCTTCCTTTTTTTTTTTCCCAGTAGCTTAACAAGTTATGCACATATAGGCACTGAAACCATGCGGCAGCACTCGGATCCAGATGATCCAGAATGTTTGGAAGAATGTAAATCATGGATCTCTGAGCTGTGAGTTGGAGAAATGCCACTAAAAGTCAAGTATCATATTTAATAGAGGGGCGGGGGACATGGAGGAAGGTGGAGAAGGAAGAGACTTCTCAACCATGCTCAAATGTTTATTAGTTTTACTCCAATTCAACAATAGAGCATAATAGAGCAGAGAACCTATTATGTGCAAAGCACAGATTTAAAGAAATAACCTGCAGGACGACCCTACAGCAACATGCTTAAGGATGCGGCCGTGGCATCCAACTATGTGGATACCAGTCCAGGCTTTGCCACTTTCTAGCTGTGTGGCTTTGGGCAGTTTCTGTGCCTCGGTTTCCTTCTCTGTAAAATGGGAGCTAAGAGCATTGTTTTAAGACTTGAGGGAGTTAATACCCAGAATGTGCCTATAACAGTGCCTGGCACCCAGTAAGCCCTTAATAAATGTCAACTATTGTTCTGTCTGTTGTGCAAGAAGAGCAGTGATCCCCTCCACAGAGCTGTCTCCCGCACCCCCTCAATCCATTTTGACATTTATGGTTCATTTGTCCTGGCAGTTGTAATGTTTTAAAAATTACATTGGAACCAATTTGAGGCATAGAATCTGGGAGAACAAGATGATAATTCCCATCATTCAGAAAGAGAAACTGAGTCACAGGAGGGCCCAAGAGCATACTCCTCTCCCACCCCCCCACCCCACCCCACCCCACCCCGCCAGTTGAGAGCTATTGCCCCTTCCCAGACAGCTAACAAGCAGGAGCTCTCACTACAGATAGCCCACAGGGGCTCAGAACTTGAATACGCACCATCAGTTTCAATTGTAAGATGAGAGGATACTACCTGGCTCTTAAATTGTCACCGTGATTGCCATTAGGACAACAATGACAAATCTGTATAGGACTTTGACCTCTGAGAGAAATGCCCCTGTGTCAATAGCAGGTGTCCTCATGCTGAGCCTAGATGTTTTCTTTTCGTGCTTGCCTCACCTCACTCCCCATGGGGTGGGGGTGGTGGGGGACCCCCATGGCTTCTGAAGAACTCAGCTCAACTCCATGATTGCAATTTCCTAATACATTTCAAGTTGCATAGCAACTTAGTTGTTAAAAATGCATTCAGTTTATCAATTGCAATGAATGTGCCACACTAATGAAGGATGTTCATGTGGGAGGGTGTGGGAGGTGTGGGCAGTGGGGCATATGGGAATCCCTATATCTTTTGTGTAACATTTATATAATCTAAGTATCTTTAAAAAAAAATGCATTTGGAGGCAAGGCCCCATATATTTACCAAGTGCCCATTCTGTGTAAGGCGGTCATGAGAGCAAGAAAGCCGAAACCCCTCACTTCACGGAGTTGATGATATGGACATGAGCAAAACAAAATCAAACACAGGGCAGATAGGCTGGATCAGGGCACCAGTACGAGCTAGAGAGCAAGTCAGAGGGAATCATTAATTCCCATTCTGGCCAGTGCTGAAGGCTTCCCTGAGGAGGTAGAATTTGAGCTGAAGCTCATATGAAGAAGTTTTGAGCAAGGCTTTAACATATATCACTCCATTCAGTTCTTGAAACTACTTTATAACAGGCAAGGAGAAAAATCACCACTGTATAGATGAGAAAATCAATGTGTGAATTCAGGGACAGAATTATGACTAGACTGACATAATTACAGCTATGCTTATTGAACTCCTACTATGTGCCAGATACTGTGGGATATACTTTACTGCATGTAATTTCTGAGACAAATGGGGCGGGAGGAAAGGAACTATGATTGTCTCCATTTTACAGATGAGGAGACCGAGGTTCAAAGTGGTTAAATAATTCACTCTGTGCTATACTGCTAAGAAGTAACACAACTGTGTCTCCTGCCCAGTCTGTCCCATTCCTCAGCTGGGATTCAGCTTGCTTCCCAGACTTGCCTTTTTCTCAGGCTTACACTAAGGACGTTCAATTAGATGCTGCTATCTCCCCAGCTCTAAAAATCCTTTGGACTCTTATCTTTCTTTTGTTCCAGTTGTGCAGTAACTTAGTAAAATGACTTTTTAAGTGGCTTCAGAGCAGGAGATGGGACTGAGATAAGAGACATAAGGGGGCCAGAGGGTGAGAGCCAATCCTTAGTGTTGTTTTTCAGGAGGCTGATACATACGCAACTTCAACAATTTACATGAGTATGAAAGGTATCAATGAGGATTATTACTAAGGAGATAAATATGCATATTTTAAAATGTTCTATGGTGGATAATAACAAAGTTTTATAGGAATCTAGTAAGTGGGGTTTCCAGCTCCATGTAATCAGTGAGAAGAGAATAAGTGATCTGAAGTTAAGCTGTCTGGACTCAGACTGGCTTGGATTCAGTTTAGAATCCACTTACTCAGCAGGAGTTTTTAGGTGTACTCCCAGAGACTGTATCCTCTGGCCCACCTATTTGCCAGCTGTGCCTGGAATCTCAGTGGAGCTGCAACTCCTACCCTACAGCTCAATGGACTCATCCAAGTAACCTGGCGAGGAGACGACGATGGGCAACAGCCATCCCAGGGAATGGAGAGGGCCTGCAGCTGAAGG
>JAQZBX010049858.1:0-19810 GCA_029593785.1 Cabassous unicinctus
CTTTTTAAAAAACTGTAAACTCCTAGGTCAAAAGAAATTACAGATTATAACAGAAGTACATAACAGAAACAACATTTGGATATTGGATAATCCTTTATAGTATTTTCCTTCATGTCGTCCTGTATAGTTTCTGATGAAGAACAATCAGTAGTGTATGTTCCAGGTATGACTGTCTCTGTTAATTTGATAAGCTTCCTTTGTGCCTTATGTATTGGTAGAAAATAAACCATTAGAACACCTTTGCAGGTATAACTGGAGACAGAACAGTCCATCAGAACCTATTAAGGTTTGAAATATGGCTCATCTTATGGGCTTGCTGGACAAGTCAGCTTTTGATGAACTTGTAGAATACTTCCTGTATTAAGGGGTCAAGGGATTCTTTTCTAATTTTTTTATATTATGAATAATAGCCCAAATTTACTAATCCAAGGAAAAGTATGAAAACTTCTTGTTACAGGGTTTATGTGAGAGACTCTTTAAAGTTTACAGGTTGTTAGATGAGTAGCAAAACTGAAACTTTGAAGTCACCGTAATGAATGTGAATAATAAGATCTTTAATTTCCCCCAAGTTAAGGTATCTATACTGTGTTATTTATTGGTTTTAATGTGACTTTGAACATTCACAGCATCTTTTTTTTTTTTTTTTAAAGATTTATTTATTTTATTTTATTTATCCCCCCCCTTGCTGCTTGTGCTGCTGTGTCCATTCGCTGTGTGTCTTCTCTGTGTCTGCTTTATCTCCCCCTTGCTGTGAGGTCTTGCCGCATCAGCCCACGGTGCCGCGCGAGCCGGCCTGTCCTCACAAGGAGGTGCCGGGAAGCGAACCCGGGGCCTCTCATATCACAGCATCTTTTAAAAATATTTCAGTTTAATCTCTAATGTATTTCTCTAAAATAGAACTTTTTCCTGAATCATTGTTTAAGAGAGTTTTAAAATGATTTTTAAAATTAGAGTTTTTCCCTTCAGTTCCCATACAATTGAGAATTCAAGGAAAAGTTTAAGAGAATGGGAAGATATAATTTTGAAATCTTGTTTGATGGAAATCCTTAGGAATTTCTGCAGAAGGAAATACCAGATCAAGACACAAGTTGATGAGTCCAAAAGCTGACTTTAAAGTTAAGACTTCCAGGGTGGTTTCTTCTTCAGTCTCCACGGAGTCTTTTAAAGGTGCAGGAGATAGAGTAGATCAACAGGTGAGTAATTTCTTATTATTGTTTTTCTTATTCTCCAATCTCTATAAATCCCTTTTTCTGTGCTGATGTGTAATGATAGAAGAGGCCTTGAAAGTACATTGGGTGATCTGTAAACATTATGATAGGTATGTTTGGTATGTAAACATTATGATAGGTAATGCTTGGTATGACTATAAAGTTTCTAGATTACTCAGGATTTTGCTCCAAAAAATTAACTTGCTTTAAATCTTAGCTAAGAAAAATGTATTATCTTGGTATATCTCAAAAGACTTAAATCTTAATCTGTATGGAGGTAAAGTAAATCAAATTGGCAAAAATAATTTTTTTATTGGACATCCTTTATTCTTGTTAGTTTGTTAGTTGATGATACGTGGACCTTTGTTTATAAGAAAGATGCTTTATTAAAAGAAAATTACACTGCATTATTATTATTATTTCCTTCACTTAGAAAGTTAAAATCATAAAGACTCTTACTTTTTATAGCCCAGCCATTGATTTGTCCCTCTTCTTTACCTCTGTAATAGTATCTATGCATCTTTTGGCAATGTCCTATGTAACAGGTTTGTTTTAGTTTAGTTTTTGTTGTATTTTGTCTCCCCTAACAGAGTTATAGTCAGGGTTTTGCAATCTATGACTTGGGGGCCAAATCCCACTAGCTGTTTTATTGAAATACAGCCAGGTTCATTCTTTTCTGTGTTGTCTGTGGCTGCTTTTGTCTTGCAATGGCAGGCTTAAGTTGTTGCAACAGAGACCTTATGGCCCACAAAGCAGAAAATAATTACTTTCTGACTCATTACAGGAAAAATTTGTCAACCTCTGATCTATGTTCTTGAGGACATTTCCAATATCTAGTTTTTTAGTAATGATTATGTTTAGTAATCTATTGGATTTAACTGTGATTAGCTCAAAAGACCTACTTGTGTTACTTGTAGCCTCAGTATACTTACTTTGCACTGGGGTGTGAATAGTTGAATTTGCAAGTTCTTATAAAAAATTGAAAATGTTTTTTCACATAATGGTTTGTTTTACACTGAACAATAGCCTTCTTATCCAAAAGAGGATTAAGTTCATATTTTTATGATTCTAATTTTATCTCCTTTGTTGGCTTATATAACTCTTTGTTAGGTATTTCAGTTGCTTCTTTAGGGTTTATAGTATACATCGTTAGTTTATCACAGTTTATTTTCAAATGATATTTTCCCACTTCACCTATAGTTTAAGAACCTCTCAACAGTATACCTCATTTCTTCCCTCCTGACTTTTGTGGTATTATTATCATACATTTTACTTCTAAGTATAATTCCCAAAATATATTGTTATTACTTTTGCTTTAAACAGTCAACTGTTTTTGTTTTTTTTTAATTGAGATATTATTCCTATATAATAAAATTTCCCATACAAAAAAATCCTTTTAAAGTGATTTTTGGTATATGCAGATTTGTGCATCCATCACCACTATCTAATTCCAGAACATTTTTATCATCCCCAAAAGAAACCCCATACCCATTAGCAATCACCCCTTATTCCCTAACCCTCTTAGCCCCTAGCAACCGCTAATTGACTTTCTGTTTCTATAGGTTTGTCTATTCTGGACGTTTCATATAAATGAATTCATACATCATGTAGCCTTTTTGTGACCAGCTTCTTTCACTTAACATAATGTTTTCAAGATTCATCCATATTATAGCATGTTTCAGTACTTCATTCTTTTTTATGGCTAACTAATATTCCATTATATAGCTATACCACATTTTATTTATCCATTCATAATTGGACAGACATTTGTGTAGTTTCCACTTTTTGGCTATTATGACTAATGCTACTGTGAACTTTTGTATACAAGTTTTTGTGTGGTCATGTGTTTTCAGTTCCCTTGGATATATACCTAGAATTGGAATTGGTGGGGACATATATTACCCTGAGTTTAACTTTTTGAGGAACTGCCAAACTGTTTTTCAATATGACTGTACCATTTTACAGTTCCACCAGTAATGTTTGAGGATTCCAATTTCTACACATCCTTGCCAACTCTTGTTATATTCGTTTTTTTTGTATGTAGCTATCCTAGTAGATGTGAAGTGTTATTTCCTGGTATTGATTTGCACTTCCCTGATGATTAATAATGATGGCTATCTTTTCAAGTACTTGTTTGACCATTTATATATATATTTCTTTGGAGAAATGCCTATTGCTATCCTTTTTAATTGGGTTGTTTGTCTTTTTACTATGGAGTTTTAAGAATTTGTTATATACTCCAGATAAGACTGTTAGATCTATGATTTGTAAATATTTTATCTCATTCTGTGGGTTGTTTTCACTTTGTTGATGGTGTCCTTTGAAGCACAAAAGTTTTTAATTTTGATGAAGTCCATTTATCTATTTTTTTATTCTGTTTCTTATGCTTTTGGTGTCTAGGCATATCAAGGAAGCTGTCTCCTAATCCAAGGTCACAAAGATTTATACCTATGTTTTCTTCTAAGAATTTTGTAGTTTTAGGTCTTACATTTAGACCTTTTTTTTTTTTACGTACCTGGGATTGAATCCTGGGACGTTGTATGTGGAAGGTGGCACTCAACCACTGAGCCACATGGGCTCCCCTAACTTGGTTTTTTCATTTGTTTGCTTGTTTGTTTTTTCAGGAGGCACCTGGGACCTCCCATGTGGGAAGCAGGCACTCAACCGCTTGAGCCACATCCACTCCCTCAATGATCATTAATTTTCGTGAGCCAGATTTCTGAATTTGTTTTCCATTTGCTGAAACAAATGCCATGCAATGGGTTGGCTTAATGACAGAAATTTATTGGCTCGTAGTTTCAGAGACTAGAAGGCTATTTCTTCCCAGGATCGGCATCTTCTGCCTGGCTGGCAATCTTTGGATCCTTTGGTTTTTCTGTCACATGGCAATGCATGGTAGTGTCTTCTCCGTTATCTTCTGGGTTCCATTGACTTCCAGGTTTTGGCTGCTCCCTGTGGCTCCTCTCTTTTCTGTGTCCAGTTTCCTTTGTTTATAAGGACCTCAGCCATATTGGATTAAGTCCCACCCTCATTTAGTTTGGCACACCTTAACTAATAGCATCTTCAAACCATTTACAAATGGTTTCACAGCCACAGGACCAGGGTTTGGGATCTGAACATGCCTTTGTGGGGGCCATGATTCAATCCCCAACAGTGTCCACCTTCATCCTTTTACATTTGGATGTCCAGTTGTCCCAGGACCATTAGTTGAAAAAACTCTTCTTTCTCCATTGAATTGTTTTGGTACTCTTGTTAAAAATCAACTGGGTTTATTTCTGGATTTTCAATTCTATTCCATTAATCTATAGTTCTATCCTTATGGCCAGTACCACACTGCTTTGGTTAATGTAGCTATGCAGTAAGTTTTGAAATTGGGAAGTATAAGTCCTCCATGTCTGGTCTTTTCAAGATTGTTTTTGGCTACTCTGGATTCCTTGCATTTTCATAGGAATTTTGGAATCAGCTTGTTAATTTCTGCACAAAGAGCAGCTGGGGTTTTGACAGGAATTGCTTTCGATATGTAGATCAATTTAGGGAGTACTGCCAACCTAACTATATTACATCTTCCAATTTATGAATATGGGATGTGGGATGTCTTTGCATTTACTTAGGCCTTTTTAAATTTCTTTCAGTCATGTTTTGTAGTTTTCATTACACAAATTTGGTACTTCTTTTGTTTAAATGTGTTCCTAAGTATTTTATTCTTTTTTGATGCTATTATAAATGGAATTATTTTCTTAATTTCATTTTGAATTGTTCACTGCTAGTGTATAAAAATACAGTTGAATTTTGCATGTCCATCTTGTATCCTGCAACTTTGCTTAACTCATTTATTAGTTCTAATCTTTTTTTTTTTTTTTGATCCCTTACCGTTTTCTGTGTATGAGGTCATGTCATCTGCAGATAGAGATAGTTTTAATTCTTCCTTTCCAATATAGATGCCTTGTTTTTCACTTGTCTTTTGAAAAGTTTAAAAATAAGAAATAAAAATATCTTTTAGATTTACCCAATATTACGGGTTGAATTGTATCCCACAAAGAGATATGTTCAAGTTCTAGCCTCTAGTCCTATGAATGTGACCTTATTTGAAAATAGAGTCTTTGAAGATGTGGCTTGTCAAGATGAGGCCAAACTGGATTAGGGTGGGCCCGAATCCAGTATGACTGGTGCCCTTAAAAGAAGAGGGATGTTTGGACATAGGAACAGGAAGACACTAGGGAAGAAGGCCATGTGAAGATGGAGGCAGAGATTGAAATGATATATCCATAAACTAAGGAACACCATGGATTAAGGGAGCCAGGTGACAAAGGAGAAATGAGGTTTCCAGAGTCTCAGCCTCAGCATTGCAAAGGAGAGCATGGAAGCATGGGTTTGAAGTTGACAGTTTGTAGCATAACAACCAATACCAATAGAATTCTATTGTAAATATAACACAGTATAACTATTCTCTAGTCGATAGACACTTACATTTTCATGTTTTTGCTGTTAAACACAGTGCTGCTAAAATTCTTGCCCACATGCTAGAGTCTCTCTTGCTTCTTCTTTTACTCACTGTGAGTTTTGCTCTGTCATTTTCTCTGTGAGTCCCCACCCACCAAGGGGGCAGGGACTCAATGTCCTACTGAGTTGGCCCAATCAAAGCCCTAATCATAATTTAATCAAATAAAAGTGAAACCTCTGAAGATAATACAATCTAATACACCCAGAGGAACAGACCAGTTTATAAACATAATCCAATATCTATTTTTGGAATTCATAAATAATACCAAACTGTTACAGAGTGTTATACCAGATAAAAGATAACTAAAAAATTTTATCTCCCATACTTATTTTAAGAGACTTCTCAAAAAACCTTAAAAATTGTTTTTAGCAAAAACTAACCAAAAGTTTTGTTGTTTTAGAATTTCTGCAGGGGAGAAATAAAGAGTGCATCGCTGAAGGATTTATGTCTTGAAGACAAAAGACGCATTGCAAACTTAATTAAAGAACTGGCCAGGTGAGATGAAACCTTATATGAAATGCATTATTATATAAGAGAATCCACTCTTTTTGAAAATAGGAAATTGCAACTATGCTTCGGTGTCATTGATTTTATGGGAGCAAAGACTTTTGGAATAAAGATATTATATTTCTGGTGCCAAAAAAAAGAGAGAGAGAGAGAGAGAGAACATAAGAGAAGGAAATAAACACCAGAAGAAAATCACCTCCCAACTAACATTTTCTTGTTTATTTAGATTTCCACATTTTTTGGTGCAAATCTTTGCAGCAGACAAAGATTTATGGACTTGATCACCAATCAAGAGGGAAAATTTTGAAACTTAGTTCTACTGTTGAAGTAGGTTGATATTGTTATAATCAGAGCCATAGCAGTTTGATTTTTCTTCTGCATCTGAACAGAAAAGGACATATTTTTATAGTCTATGACAAGGATGTGTTGTCATTTTGCTAACTCCTAATCCTTTCAAAGAAGAGATTTTGAATTTTGGGAATTATATTTCTTAGCTGTTTGGAGGTCCTACTCCAGTTTGTAATGATGTGTATGAGACACATGTACTTTGTATGTATAATTTATTTGTCATTATTTACTTATGTAGTTATATTTACTGGTGTTCTTTATTTCTTTGTATGACTTTGAGTTACTGGCTAGTGTCCTTTCATTTCAGCCTAAAGAATTGACTCTTTTTAGCATTTCTTGTAGGGCAGGTCTACTATTGCTGAACTCTCTCAGGTATTGTTGATCTGGGTATGTCTTAATTTCTCCTTCATTTTTAAAAAATTTATTGAGGCAAAATTCACATTACATAAAATTAACCATTTAAAAGTGAACAATTCAGTGTCATTTAGTATATTCACAATGTTATGCAACCATCACCTCTATCTAATGCCACAACATTTCCCTCACACCAAAATAAAACCCTGTACCCATTAAGGAGTTATGTCTCATACTCCCCTTCTGCCAGCACCTAGCAACCATCAGTTTTCTGTCTATCAAATTTACCTATTCCAGATAATTCATATAAATGGAATCATATAATATATGGCTTTTTATGTATGGCTTCTTTCACTTAACACAGTGTTTTTGAGGTTCATCACTTTGTGACATGTATAGTACTTCATTTGGTTATATGGCTGAATAATGTTCCATTGTATATATATACCACAGTTTGTTTATTCATTCATCCGTTGAAGGATATTTTGATTGTTTCCACCATTTGGCTATTGTGAATATTGCTGCTATGAATATTTGGGTATAAGTTTTAACTTTAATACCTGTTTTCAGTTATTTTGGGTACATACTTGGGAGTGGAATTGCTGGATCATAAGGTAAATCTTTGTTTAACTTTTTGAGAAAACACTATAAACAGTTTTCCATAGTAGCTACTCCATTTTATGTTCATATTAGCAATTTATGAAGGTTCCAGTTTCTCCATATCCTCAACAATACTTGTTGCTTTCCTTTTTTTTTTTTTTTTAATTTATTATAGCCATCCTAGTGTTTGTGAAGTAGTGTCTCATTGTGGTTTTTATTTGCATTTCTCTAATGACTAATGAGGCTGAGCAACTTTTCATGTGTTTGTTGGTCATTTGTACATCTTTGGAGAAATGTCTATTCAAGTCCTTTGCCAATTTTTAAATTGGGTTGTTTTTGAATTGTAACGGTTCTTTATATATTCTGGATCCTAGAACCCTTTTCAGATATATGATTTCCAAATATTTTCTCCCATTCTGTAGGTTATCTTTTCACTTTCTTGATAATGTCCTTTGATGCACAAAATTTTTTATTTTGATAAAGTCTAATTTGTTTTTTCTTTTGTTGCTTGTGCTTTGGGTGACATTTCTAAAAATGTATTGCCAGTTGCAAGATTTACCACTATGCTTCTCATAAGAGCTTTCTCATTTCAGCACTTATATTTAAGTTGCTGATCCATTTTGAGTTAATTTTTATATGTGGTATGAGGTAAAAGCCCAATTTCATTCTTTTGCATATTGGTATTCAATTGTTCCAGCTTTCCTTCATTTTGAAGGATAGTTTTGCTGGATATAGAATTCTTGGTTGACAGTTTTTTCTTTTCAGCACTTTAAATATATCATCCCAATGACTTTGGGTTTTATGATTTCTGAAATCAGAAACTGTGCGTGACAAGTTGCTTCTCTCTTACTGCTTTTAAGATTCTTTGCTATAATATAGTTTGTTCATGTATCTTAGTGTGGATCTCTTTCAGTTTTTTTTAGTTGGAAATCATTAAACATTGCATGTATACATTCATATCTTTCATCAAATTCGGTAAGTTTTTGGCCATTATTTTTTCAAATGTTCTTTTTGCCTGTCTTTCCTCTCTTCCTAGGGCTCCCGTAATATATATGTTCATACACTTGGTGGTATCCCACAGGTCTCTTGGGTATGTTCAGTTTTTCTTTCTGCTCCTGAGATTGGATAATTTCAACTATCCTATCTTCAAGTTTGGTTTCTTCTACCTGCTCAAATCTTCTTTTGAACTCCTCTAATCAATTTTCTTTTCAGGTAGTGTACTTTTCATCTCTTTATCTTTATAATTTCCATCTCTTTATTGATATTCTTTATTTGTTGAAACATTATTCTCCTGGTTTTCTTTATTTCTTTGTCCATGGTTTCTGTGATGGTTAGGCTAATGTGTCAACTAGGCCAGGTAATTGTGTCCAGGTGTTTGGTCCAGCAAGCACTGGGCTAATTGTAATACAAGAGCATTTATGGACTTCGATCACCAGTGAGTTTACTGCATGGATGGCTGATTATATCTGCATCAATCAGGGAGATTGTATCGGCAATGGGTGACACTTTTATCTAATCAGTTGAATTCCTTAAAAGGGAAAGTGATTTCAACATTCAGAGAGAATTTCCCAGCTCATCTTTGGACAGCCAACTTCTCCCAGAATCTCATCAAGGACCTTTCATTGGACTTTCATCGGAGCCCCTGGTTTGTAGCCTGCCTGCAGAACCTGGACTTGTGCATCCCTACGGTCGCATGAGAGACTCTTATAAAATCTCACATTATTGACAGATATCTCCTGTTGATTCTGTTTCCCGAGAGAACCCTGACTAACACCGTTTCCTTTAGTGCTTTGTGAATATTTAGAACAGTTGATTTAGAGTGTTTTTCTATTAAGTCCAATATCTGGGCCTCTTCAGTGTTGGTTTCTGCCAATTTCTTTTTTTTTTTTTACCCTGTGAATGGGACCATACTTTCCTGTTTATTTATATGCCTTGCTTTTGTTTTGTTTCTTTTGTTTGTTGTCAAAAATTGGAAACTTATAATGTAGTAATTCTGTGAGTCAGATTCTCCCCTCCTCTCAAGTTTGCTGCTGTTCCTTTTTGAGGACTCCAATTGTCCATTTGTTTAGTGATTTTTCTGTATTCATTTTTGGTAAAGACTATATTTCTTGTTGTATATGGTCCCCAAAGTCTCCATTATGTTATCTCAGGATTCAGTCCGTAACCTGAACTTCAACTCCTGGAGCCAAAAAGAAAGAACATAGTTTCCAAATCTTTTCAGTTTGACTCTGATCTAGGGCACCTCTTCAGCACTAAGCCAGGCTTTCTCCATCTCTGCCTTAGAAGTCACCTCCTGCTTGTTGGAGCCTGCCCAAAGATAAGCCAGAGTTAAAAGCCTAGGCTCCTTTTTGGTCTCTTTGGAGCATATGTCTGACACTGAGCATGTGTATTACTCTGGATTCCCTGATACATGTGGGAGCTCTTCAAAGCCCTTGCTCCCCCCAAGTAGTTTTCTTTTTGGCCTCCTCTTTCCCGGGCTTTTAGGTCTTTCTGTTGCTTGTCCCCTTTGCTGTTTTTTGCCCCAGGTGGCTGCATGTAAAATATGCCTTTAAATGCTTTTGACATTTACTACCTGGGAATCTGCTCCAGCCTGAGGGAGGCAAAACAAAAGAAAGCCTGTCTGCTGTTGTTCAGAGAATCACCAGACAAATCAAAACATGCAATCACATTTTTTTCCCCACATTTTTTTTTAATTGGAAAAGTTGTGAGTTTACAAAACAATTGTGCATAATGCACAGGGCTCCCATATATTACAATCACAATTTTTTTAGAACAGGATCCATATTGCTTATCCTGGCACTAACAATCTGTACCAGGATGGTGGGCAGTCATGTTTATGGCTGTTGCTGACCTGAGAAATAGGAAATTGTAGGTGGGAAACAAAAACCCCACAATGCTTGCTTACTGAAATTTCACAGCCTCTTTCTTGATTAAGTACTCCTTTGGTTGCTATACATTTTGATTAGATTCCAGAGTTCTGAAAAAGTTGATTCTCTCTGTTTTTGCTAGTAAGTATTTGCTTCAGTGGAGGGACTGATTCTTGGAGCTTCCTACTTTACCATTTTCTATGATATCATACTCCCCCCATCCCCACTATGGTTTTTAAATACTTGAGGATTTTCTAGAAAACTTCTTTTTTATTGGTTTCTAATTTATTTATTTGTGGTCAGAGACTAAGCTTTATATGATTCCAGTCTTTTTATATTTGCTGAAACTTGTTTTATGGCCTAGTATATGATTAATTTTGAAAAATGTTTTATGTGCACTTGAGGTAATGTATTTTCTGTAATCATTAGTTAATAGTGCTCTATAATTGTCAATTATGTCAAATTAGGAGATAATTTTATTTAAACTTTCAATATTCCTACTGATTTTCTATATGGATATTCTATATATTACTGAAAAAGGAATGTGAAATCTCCAACTATACATATTTTGAACGCATGATATGAGGTTCATACACCTTCAGTGTTCTTATATTTTCTTTATGAATTGACCCTGTTATCATTATCAAATGTCCCCCCTTTATCCCTGGTAATATTCCTTTTCCTGAAGTCTACTTTTTCTGATATTAATATAGCCAGTGCAGCTTTATTTTGATTAATATTTGCATGGCATACTTTTTTTTTTTCACTAAATGTTTTATCTCTAAATAATTTTTTATTTTCAGTTTTATAGATAGTTCAGAGAGTTACCATTTAGCCTTAATTAAGCTTCTTAATGTCACCATGTATAATTATGATACATTTATCAAAACTGAGAAATTAACATAGGTATAATACTCTTAACTGCTGACTTTATTTGGAATTTTCCAGTTTTTCTATTCTTAACCTTTTACTCTTCCAGGATCCAATCCAGAATATACACTGCATTTAGATGTCATGTCTTCTGAATCTCCCCCAATCTATGACAATTTCTCAGTCATTCTTTGTTTTACATGACCTTGATACTTTTGAAAAATACTGATTAGATATTTTGGAGAACATTCCTCAATGTTGGTTTTGTTCTTTTCTCAGGATTAGACTGGGGTTATGACAGAGGTGAAGTGCCTTTTTCATTGCACATGATATATAGTGTAGCTGTCTGGCAATTTGATGTAATTATGAATTCCAAAAATATAATTGGATCATGCTTGTAAACTGCTCTGTTAATCTGGGCATGATTAAGTTATGATTAGGGCGTTGACTGGGCCATGTCAGTAGGGTGTTGAGCCCCACCCCTTGGTGGGTGGGGGAATCGAATATAAAAGGTAAGGCAAAGGACAGAGGAGGCAGGTTTTAAGTAGCAGTTTTGATGTTGGAGAGAAGGCCCAGGAGAAGAGAAGTGAGCCGTTCGCCTGATAGTCTGCAGCTGACCTTTTGGAGGAACCAGAAGAGCTAAGCCCGGAGAGAAACGCAGCCCCAGGAAGAGAGGAACCCAAGAAGCCTGAACCCTGGCAAATGTCGGCAGCTGTCTTGCTCCAACACATGGCAATGGACTTTGGTGAGAGAAGAAACTTAACACTTTATGGCCTGGTATCTGTGGACTTCTACCCCAAATAAATACCTTTTATAAAGACCAACCCATTTTTGGTATTTCACATTAGCACCCCTTTGGCTGACTAATACATGTAGCATCAGTACATGATATCAGGATGACTTTTCACTCATGATTCACCCATGTTTTCTCTCAATATTTTTATAGTTTACTTTTTTTACATTTAATTTCTGATCCATTTGGAATTTTTCTTAGTAAACAGATCCAATTTTATCTTTTTGTCCATATGGCTTTCTAGAAATTCCTATACCATTTATTAAAAATTTCATCTTTATCTCTTGGTTTGAGACACAGCTTTTATATAAAATTGCCATACGCAATTGTCTTTCTTCTGTGTTTTTATAATCTGTTTCATTGATCTATCCATTTATGTACCAATTATAACTAATTATATTTTAATTATATCTTAATATCTGGTAGAGGGTAGGTTCATCTTCCTTCTCTTCCATATTGCCATTGTTCTTTTTTAGCAGTTTTCCCCTATTTTATTGTTTCATTAATTATTTTTTGTTTTTCTATTTTCTTTCATTTTCTGAACATTTTTGAGTATCTTTTTTTTCCTTATTGTAGTAAATCTCTGTTCTAGATTTTAGTATTAACTTCTTGAGAAAGCTACTTATCATATTGATTTTCATTTCCTTCTTTTAAATATGTACTTTAGATTTTAGAATTAACTTCTTGAGAAATCTACTAATCTATCTTATTGATTTTCGTTTCCTTTTTTAAACTATGTACTTATAAAACCATGTATTTCCTTCTAAATTTTGCCTTATCCTGCATATTTTGACATGTAATGTTTTTACTATAATCCTTTGAAATTTTTCTTTAATTTTCATTTTAAGTATTCTACATTTTATTTAAATGCTTATATCTTGTTGTCTAAACAAAATAGGGGATATTCTAGTTATTTAATTTTTTTAGTATATATTTTTTATTTGAGAAGTTGTGAGCTTACAAAACAATCATGCATAGTATGCAGAATTCTCATACATGACCCCTCCATCAATACCTTACATTGTATCAATAAATTTGACTTGTTTAAAAAAGAATACTTTACATTGTTGTGGAACATTTGTTACAGATTATGAAAGAACATCATCAGACTATTACAAACTAACTATGGTCCATTGCTTACCTTTGGTACATTTTTTTCATAGTTCCCCTTTTATGAACAACATGTATAGGCATTGTATATTTGTTATAGTTCATGAGAGAACACTCTCATATTTGTACTGTTAACCACAGTCCATCTTCCACCGCATGGTTCACTGTGTCATATAGTACCATGCCTTGTACAAGCTATCCAAAGTGTACACCTAGTGGCTCTTACTTTCATCACAGAGTTGTGTCATCATTGCCTCAGTAAATTCTTGACCGTTTTCCTTAGTCCCAAAGGAAAAATCCCATACCTCCCTATTGACCCTTAGCATTGATATAGTACCTTCTTTGACACTTCTGAAAGAATATTAAAATATTGCTGTTAATATAGTCCATACATTACATGAATTGTATTTTTCCCAGCATCACTGTATTCTTACCATCTTGTAATAGTGATGTGCATTTGTTCTAGTTCAGGAAAGAACATTCTTGTATTTGTACTATTAAGCACAATCCTCATCAACCTCCAGGTACACTATGTTATTCAGTCTCTAGATTATTCTCTAGCTTTCTTTCAGTTGACATTTACATCCCAAGACTACCCCTTTCAGCCACAATCCCATTCCCATTTCCGCTATGTTAGTTATACTCACTATAATGTGTTACCATCAACTCTATCCATTTTCCTACTTTTACAGTAAATTTTTAAAAAAAATTCTACATACATTAAGCATCAGTACTCCTTCTCAGCCCTCATCCTATCTCTTAGTAACCTATACGTCAGATTTTAACTCCATGTGTTTAGTCTTTGTGTTTAGTTCATATTATTGAGACCATATATTTGTCCTTTTGTGTCTGGCTTACTTCACTCATCATAATGTCCTCAAGGTTTATCCATGTTGTCCTTTGTGTCCCAATTTCATTTCTTCTTACTGCAGCAGTGTTCCATCATATGTATATACCACATTTTGTTTATCCATTCATCTGTTGACAGGCACCTGGGTTGTTTCCATCTTTTGGCAATTGCGAATAATGCCGCTATGAACATGCATGTGTAAGTGTTTGTTTGCATGTCAGTTTTCAGTTCTTCAGGATATATTCCTAGTACAGAGATTAATGGATCATGTGGCAGTTCTATATTTAGCTTCCTGAGGAGCTGCCAAACTATATTCCATAGAGGCTACACCATTCTACATTCCCAGTAACAGTGAAGGAGTGTTTGTTTCTCCACATCCTCCCCAGCACTTGTTTTCTGTTTTGTTTTTTTTTCCCCAATAATGGCCATTCTATGAGGTATGAGATAATATCTCATTGTAGTTTTGATTTGCATTTCCCTAAGTTGTTCATTGTATCCTCTTACGATCTTTGTTCCTGTAGGGTCAATAGTAATGTATCCATTTTCATTTCTGATTTTATTTATTTTTTATCTTTGCTCTTTTTTAGTTGTCAGTCTAGCTAAGGGTTTGTTAATTTTGTTGATCTTCTCAAAGAACCAAGTTTTGGTTTTGTTAATTCTACTTTTTGTTCTCAATTTCATTTATTTCTGCTCTGATCTTTATTTCATTCCTTGTGCTTGCTTTGGCAATAGTTTGCTGTTCTTTTTCTAGTTCCTCCAGCTGTATAGTTAGGTCATTGATTTTAACTCTTTCTTCTTTTTTAATGTATGCATTGAGAGCTGTAATTTCCCTCTCAGCACTGCTTTTGCTGCAACCCATAGGTTCTGATATATTATGTTCTCATTTTCATTTCTCCCCAGATATTTACTGATTTCTCTTTCAATTTCTTCTTTGACCCACTGATTATTTGAGTGTGTTGTTTAATCTTTTCTATTTGTGAATTTTCCCTTTTTCTGCCTGTTGTTGATTTCCAGCTTTATTACATTACGATCAGAGAAACTGTTTTGTATAATTTTGATCCTTTAAATTTATTGAGATTTGTTTTTTAACCGACATATGGCTATCCTGGAGAAAGATCCATGAGCACTTGAGAAGAACGTTTATCCTGCTGTTTTGGGATGCAGTGTTCTGTATATGTCTATTAGGTTTAGTCCATTTATCATATTTTGCAAGCTCTCTGTTTCTTTGCTAATCCTTTGCCCAGATGTTCTATCCAGTGCTGAGAGTGGTGTATTGAAGTCTCCAACTATTATTGTAGAGATGTTTATTTCTCCCTTCAGTTTTGCCAGTGTTTGTCTCATATAATTTGGAGCATCCTGGTTAGGTGCATATACATTTATGATTGCTATTTCTTCATGGTGAATCATTCCTTTTATTAATATATAATGTCCTTCCTTGTCTCTAGTATCTCTAGTAACAGCTTTGCTTTTCAGGTCTTTTTCATCCAATATGAGAAAGTATAGCTATTCCAGCTTTTGTGTGTTTATTTGTTACTGTATTCGTGGAGTATCTTTTTCTATCCTTTCTTTTTCAATCTATTTGTATCCTTGGGTCTAAAAACACAAAGCCTCTTGTAGACAGCATATAGATGGCTCATATTTTCTTATCCATTCTGCCAGTCTGTATCTTTTGATTGCGGATGTCCTTTACCATTCAATGTTATTACTGTAAAGGCAGTTCTTACTTCATCCATTTTGACCCTTGGGTTTTATCTGTCATATCTTATTTTCATGACTTTCTTTACACTTTTAGTTACTTTAACTGATATAATCTTCATTTCTAGACTCTCTTCCAAACCCTCTCTCTCCTGTCTTTTCTTTTCAGGCTACAGCTCTGCCTTTAGTATTTCCTGCAAGGCTGGTCTCTTCTTACAAACTCTCAGTTTCTGTTTATCTGTGATTATTCTAAACTCACCCTCATTTTTGAAAGACAGTCTTGCCTGATTTAAAATTCTTGGCTGGCAGTTTTTCTCTTGCAGTATCTTAAATATATCATGCCACTGCCTTCTTGGTCTCCATGGTTTCTGATGAGAAATCAGCACTTAATCTTACTGGGCATCCCTTGTAAGTGATGAATCACTATTCTCTTGCTGCTCTCAGTATTCTCTCTTTATCTTTGGCATTTGACATTCTGATTAATATGTGTCTCAGAGTAGGTCTATTTGGATTTATTTGTATGAGAGTATGTTGTGCTTCTTCAACACTATATTAGTCTGCCATAGGGTTGCCAATGCAAAGTACCAGAAAGCTTTTGGCTTTTGTAATGGGGATTTATTTGGGGCTAAACAATTATAGTTCCAAGGCTAAATCAAGGCATCAATGGAGATGCTTTCTCACCGAAGTGAGCTACTTTTGATCCTGGTGTTTTACCACATGGTGAAGCAAGATAGCCTCCAATCTCTGCAAGGTTTCAGCATTCCCCTCTGGGTTTTCTCTCTCAGGCTCAGCTGCTCTGCTTTCTTCCTGATTTCAGCTGCAGACTGGCATAGGGCTTATCTGTTAGGGCTTCTTATATCAGTCTTGGCCATTCTGCTCTTTTCCCGATTTCAGTTGTAAGCTATCAGGCATAATGGCTCATCTATCCCATGGGCCTCAGCTGTTTGTGCCTTCTCCTTTCTGTCACATGCTAGGATCAAAAATGACAGAGCAGTTTGGAGGCCCCAGGAGACCAGAAGAGTATCCTGCAACATCCTTGAAAGTTTGGAAGGTGTGCCATCCATCTGCAGAGAGGATTTGTGAGTAGAGCCCTCCACACCATGGAGGTCGGTGCCCGTGGTATAAACCACCTTGGGATCTATTCTGTGGCTGGAGTTGGAAGCTCCATTTTCCAAAAAACGGGGTAGGAAGACATGGTGTGGCACCAATTTCAGCTACTGATTGGTGAATTCGGCAGGCTAAAGTATAATCCTAGGAACAATTAAACTTTGAGCCTCTCCAGCTCAGAAGGAAGCTAGTAGCCGCCATTTGACTTTGCCCCTGGTCTGAGGGGAAGCAGAGCTGATTGAAAATTACAGTGCTGGTAAGGACCAGCTTCTTTCCACCGAGGTCGGATTGCAGGTCTACCCTAAACCCCAGCCCCATCTCTGGCAGGGAGGAAGCTGGGGGGACCTGCACAATCTCTCTGGGAAACTGCAAGCCACGCCACAGAGGCCGGTGCCCATCCTACTCTAGCGGCTCAAGCTGCCTCAGGAGATAGTCCATGGCTGGAGTTAGAAGCTCCATTACCCATAAAAGGTGGAGGAAGAGACAGTTGTCCACCGACCTCAGATACCGATTAGTGGACTCGGCTGGCCAAAGTATAATCCTAGAAACAGCTAGGATTTGGCCTGTCCAAGTTGGAAAGAGTCCGGTAGCCACCATTTTGACTCAGCCTCCAGCATGAGGGGAAGCCTGGTTGACTGAAAAGCCAGTGAAGGTAGGGACTGGCTTCTTTCCACCAAAATTGGACTGCAGCCCTAGCCTAGGTTCAAGCCCCACCTCCAGCAGAGAGGAAGCTGATGGGACCTGTACCAGGCTCTCTAGGCAACCGCAAGTGCTCTCTGCTAGCACAGACTGAATAGTCAGTCACCTGGGGCTGCATACTAGCACCCCAATAGGATAGGAGAGGTGCTGGGTATCCTCAGCCTCTCCGGGCAACGGCAGGAGTTTTCAGCCCACATGAACTGGTTTGTGGAGTGCCTTCAAGTCCATCTCCACCTCTGTCCCCTCATAGGATAGGAGGGGACTGGTGTTCCCTCAGCCTCTCAGGGCAACTGCAGGCATTTTCCACCTATCACAGATCTGACCGTTGGGCACCTGTGGCTCCACCCCCCATCCCCAATAGGACAGGAGATGAACTGTGTTTGCCCAGCCTCTCTGGGTAACTGCAGCTGCTTTTAGCCCACACAGCCTGGACTGGTGGGTACTTGTGGATCCACCCTCACCCCCCAATAGGAAGGGAGGGGGCTGATGTCTCCACAGCTTCTCCGGGCAATGGTGGGTACTTTCATCCTACAGGGACTGAACTGTTGGGCACCCATCGAACCCCTTCCTCAGCCACTCTGGGCAATGATGGGTACTTTCAGCCTACAGGAACTGAACTGTTGGGTGTTGGTGGTTCCATTTCCACCCCTAAAGGACAGAAGGGACAGTACTCTCTCAGCTTCTCAGGGCAACTGCAGGCGTATTCAGCCCACATAGATTAGATTGTTGGGCACTCCAGAGGGTCAATTCCCACCCCCGGCAGGGAGAGGGTCTGGTGCTACATCAGTTTACCTGAGTAATTGTGGTCATTTTGGAACCACACGGCATAGATTGCTGCCTACAACTATAGTTCCATCCCCACCCAAGGTAGGGGAGGAAGGGGTGTGAAGCTTTATCAGTCTTGCCAGGCAACTACAGACAGTCTTGTCCTGCCCAACTTGGATTATTATACATGGCAGCAGTTCTGTCCCTACCCCTGACAGAGGAAAAAGGTGGGAGAAGCCTCATCAATGCCTTGGGCAACATGGGCAGCTTCATCCTAAAAAGCTTATAGCACCACCTACATCCTTGGCTCCTACTACACAACCAGCAAGGGAGAAAAGACAAGAAAACCCTAAACTAAAGGGAGAAACTATACCCAGAATAAATACATCTAGCAAGCCAGATGCGAAAACACCAACAAAAAATTACGAACCATACTAAGAGACAGGAAGATATGGCCCAGTTAAAGGAACAAGATAAGCCTCCAGATGACATAAAGGAGTTGAGACAACTAATTATAGATGTTCAAACAAATCTTAATAAATTCAGTGAGATGGCTAAAGAGATTAAGGACATTAAGAAGACATTGGATGAGCACAAAGAAGACTTTGAAAGCATACATAGAAAAATAGCAGACCTTATGGGAATGAAAGGTGCAATAAATGAAATTAAAAATACACTGAAGGCATATAACAGCAGATTTGAGGAAGCAGAAGACAGAATTTGTGAGCTCAAAGACATGGCCTCTGAAAGCAAACATACAAAAGAACAGATGAAGAAAAGAATAGAAAAAATTGAACAGGGTCTCAGGGAACTAAATGACAGCAAGAGACATGCAAACATATGTGTCATGGGTGTCCCAGAAGGAGAAGAGAAGGGAAAAGGGGCAGAAGGAATATTTTAAGAAATAATGGTAGAAAATTTCCCAAACCTATTGAAGGACATAGATATCCGTATCCAAGAAGCACAACGTACTCCCATCCGAATAAATCTGAATAGACCAACTCCGAGATACATACTCATCAGAATGTCAAATGCCAAAGACAAAGAGAATTCTGAGAGCAGCAAGAGAAAAGCAATGCATAACATATAAGGGATACCCAATAAGATTAAGTGCCAATTTCTCATCAGAAACCACGGAGGCAAAAAAGCAGTGGTATGATATATTTAAGATACTGCAACAGAAAAACTGCCAGCCAAGAATTTTATATCCGGCAAGATTATCTTTCAAAAATGAGGGTAAGTTTAGACTATTCACAGATAAACAGAAACTGCAAGAGTTTATAACAAAAAGACCAGCTTTGCAGGAAATACTAAAGGGAGTGTTACAGCCTGAAAAGAAAAGACAGGAGAGAGAGGCTTGGAAGAGAGTCTAGTAATGATGACTGTATCAATAACAGTAACGAAAAGTGTCAACAACAAAATGACAAAACGCAAAGATCAAAATGAATGAAATAAGAACTGCCTTTACAGTAATAACATTGAATGTTAATGGATTAAACTCCCCAATCAAAAGACACAGAATGGCGGAATGGATAA
>JAQZBX010049859.1:0-19824 GCA_029593785.1 Cabassous unicinctus
TTGTGCTGCTGTGTCCATTTGCTGCGTGTCTTCTCTGTGTCTGCTTATCTCCCCCTTGCTGTGAGGTCTTGCCGCATCAGCCCACGGCGCCATGCGAGCTGGCCTGCCCTCACAAGGAGGCCCGGGGAACCTGGGGCCTCTCATATGGTAAACGGGTGCTCTATCCATTGCGCCACACCCGCTTCCCCCTTTGTGTTCTTAATTAAACAAAGGTGGCAATCTCCTCCGTGTAGGAGTAGGGTGGGTATGGACATGGGAAACTCAGATTTGTTTCCCCAATTGGAAAAGGTCTCTTTTAAGTTGCCTATTACCAGCACAGTTGAAACCCTTTGGGTGGGGGGGATAATGAAATACTTAGGGAGCTAATATTGGCCAAAGAAAGAAACCAAAAGGAGATCCCCGCCGTCTGGCTGAGGAGTGGCTCCTGGCCTATTGCCCTAGTTCTGTTCTTTTCCCTTCTTTCTTTGCAGAGCCCCTCAGTCCCTACCCGATGTGTCCTCAGCAGAATATAAGGCCAGGCACCATCATTTTTTATTAATGTGTCTGTCTCTCTCTCTGCACTGGGGAGTTGCTTGAGGGTGGGGATTTTGTCTTTTATCTCAGCATCACCCATTCCTAAGAGAGTCCTAGCTTCAACAGGTCAGGGAATCTATTTTGTTCTTTTCTGTACTTCCTACTCAGTCTCTGATAAATATTTGCTGAATGAATAAATGAATTATCTAGAAGATTGTAGCCACTTTAAAAATTAGTTCAGTTAATGAACTGTACATGGAAATTAAATCATATTTTCATGCAATAAGGGAATTAACTATTTTGAGAAAATTTAATATATTCTATGTATAGTGACTATCTTGTCCTCTCAAAATCTCTAGTTTTCTCTTATTATGCAAGGGATACATGTGTTCTTTTGCAGAAAATCTGGAAAACACAAAAGTGTATAAAAAAGCAAGTAAAATGATACAGAATCCTCCCACATCAAAATAAGAACTGTTAACATCATTCCACTGATACTCTGCATAGTGTCTTGTATCTGCTTTTTACTTAATCACGAGTATTTTCCCACAGCATTAATTTTTTTTGGTTAGCATCCTTTATTTATTTATTTTTTTTTAGGGTGTACTGGGGATTGAACCTGGGACCTCGTACATGGGAGGCAGGTGCTCAAGCGCTGAGCTACATCCACTCCTCTGTTAAAATCCTTTTTAATGATTATGGAGTATTTTGACTTAGTGATGTACCTTATTTTATGTACTTATTTCTTTCATTATCTCTAATCTTTTTGGTTTTGATTTTTCACTATTTTGGATAATGTTGCAGTGAAAACTTTGAATATAAATTTCTGCTTGCGTTTCTGATCGTAGTTGTTCAGGGCAATCTATTAGAGTAAATACTGGCAACTTCTGCCTTTCACTAGTGACTCTGGATAAAGGTATCTATGGTTACTAGCTATGTCTGCTGACTTCCCAATAATTTCTACTGCTCTAGCCTTGGGACCACCTCCTGAATTGCATCTCTCTCCCAGCCGGGCTTGCAATGCCCGCCCCGCCCCCAAGGAAGTCTGGGCCCTCTGGACATTTCTGTGACAGCCAAAGGAGGGTTTTGAAAAAGCAGAGACTGATTGGGTCCATTCAGGAGCGTGCTCTCGAGGTGGAGAGAATAAAAGGTAAGTGTGTTTTGTGATAGCTTCTGTCATCCTGAACACCTATTGACCGAACCAGCCCCCTGAGTTTATGCCCCTGGCAACCCTCTGAAGAGTACCCTGGACTCTAAAACACAAACTCAAGGACATGCTGAGTCCTTTCTTCTTCCTGCCTAAATGTTCTCATTAGAAGAGGAGATGAATATGCTTTAGCCCAATAAGTTAGACGAGCAATGTCAGCTTCCCCAGCAGGAAGGACAGCTTGGCTTTACAGTTGGTCTGGACATCATCTTTTCCTGGCTAACACCTAAGTGGCTACAGATTTTAAACTGTGCTGAATAGAAATTGCCTGGGGCACAGAACAGGTTTAAATCACCAGCTAGGCACCCGGGAAGTACCGGCGTAGTTCCCTCCTCCACTGGCCTAAGCTCTCCAGCTGCAACCGGGATGGAGGCTGGGAGTGACCCCCACCGTCAGCTACAGTCGCTGCACAGGACGGACTTCAAGCTGCTCCTGTGGCTCAAGGAAGGGCCAGGAGGGTCAGAATGCCAAGTGCCCGCTTCTGCTTTGGGAGATTGTATTGGTTACGTTTCCCTGAGCCACTGGCTGATTCAGAAGGAAAGACGACTTAGAGCCTCAGGGGAGCTGCAGATCTCAGGCCTAAGACCAGCACCGGGGCAGGGACAGGGCAAGATGGGAGCTGGAGGGGATTGCAGGTCGCCATCAATATGGCCGGGTTGGTAGCCTACTACTTTATTCTGCTATTCTGAATTTTTTTTAATAATAAAAAATTACTTTATCTGGAAATAGATGACAGGCAGGATTAAAGCCAGCATTTATTAATTAATGCATAAACTTCAAATAAGCAATACACACAACTTAACCATAGGCCAAACACTGTGGTTTAAAAATAAATCCCATAGCTAATAACCCTTGCCAATATATTTTTACAAGGCTGGTAAACACTGCCAACACTCTGTGATGCTGAGCCAAATTATTCTGGAATATCGTGGTACATAGTACAACACCATGTTTTTGTGAAAGACTAGGAGTACCAGGGGAACGATTCACGCCAGCTAGCAGATGGATGAGCTGAGCCAGGCCTCAGTGTGGAGACTCTCACCTCCATAGCTTTGATGGGATGTGGGGTAGAGTTAGGCTGAGTAGGTCCTCTTATTTGGAGGAAGGGAAGCAAAGACCTCGGGTTGGTCTTTTAAAATCCTGAGAATATATCTCATAATTAGAGTTAGGAACTTCTCCTGGCCCATCCTTTGCTCCGTGTGCATTGCTCTGCCGGTGGTCTTTTCCAAGAGCGGTCTTCAGCAATGACTGGAGCTCAGCTTGCAGGAGCCTGGGGCAGGTCTCCTGGAGATCACCGACCTCAGAGCAGGCCCAGTGTCTGGCTTTTACCACATGCTTTCACATCCAGGGCCAGGCCAGGCCTGCTGCCTACCTTAATAGATGCCCCCCTGGCCAGTGCTGTTTCTCTCCCCGCCCCAACTGCCAGTGTGACCTCCTTCCTGCTGTGCCGAAGCCCCTCTTAATTCCCTGACATTCACTCAAATCGCATAACAAGTAAACCACAGCCCAGCCTATACTTCAATCCAAGGGGAATTTGGCTAAAGTTTGAGTGGTAGACTAAGCAAAGTAGAGCTGAGATGCTGCTGAGTTGGCAGGCGGGTGCCTTACATCTGGCCTTTTCCAGAACTTCTCTGAATAATTGCCTCTTGTCTTGCTGCATAGTACATGATCTCCCATGGTGCTAATCGGTGTTGGGTGAAGGCTTTGGAAGTTACTGGGGTACAAGTACATGGATTACCAACACAAGCAGCTAACACATCCACGGAGCATAACGTAAGTGTGCCAGAATGATTTACTGAACAAAGAAATCAGTAAGTTCCACCATGGCTAACATTGTGAACATTTTTTATATTAGGAAATATAGATTATTAGTTCTTTTCCCATCAGCAACCACCCTTCCCACCCCAAAGAGGATAAGAAGGAGTCCATGAGGGGGACACATTTACCTTTTCACTTCATCCATCCCCTACAGTTTCCTGCCATTAAGACTAAGCCATGAAGACTGAGTAGAGAAGGAAGAGAATATAACCTAAGGGGAGTCCAAATGGAGCAAGGAGAGGAGAATGCTCCTTCCTTGGTGGGTAAGAATAAAGGTAAGAGGGAAAGTGACGTGGTGGGTGAGGGTCAGGTGTGATTGTCCTGGCCACTACCTACAGAGGTTTAGGCCAGGTGTTGGCGACAGCCAGAGGGGTAGATTCTACAAACCAGGAGTGGATTTTGTAGCCCCTCCTCACTGTCCTTCTCCCCCTACCCAACCCAGCTCTCTGTCATGAAATATTTCCCAGACCACTGTATTTGGAACCTGGAAAGGCAAAATAAAAGAACAAAAACGGATGGTCCCAAAACAGTGCAGTCTGGGCTTGCCATCTGTGAGCATTCAGAGTGATTTTGCTACCAGCCTCCCTCCAGAGGCTGACATTATTTTCATATGCAGAGCTTCTCATATCCTGGCAGCCTTCTTTGGCTGCCAGAAATAGAGTATCCAGGTCGCGAAGCTTCCCTGGAGATCCGATCCACTCAAGAAGAACATTCTTTTGTGGCTGCCCATTTGCTGGGGCCTGGGCAGCATTTGTTCCTGGTGATGAATTGAGTATGTGACAAGCTGTCTGGAGGGGGCCTCGTGCCTGATGGGAAGCTGAGAGGACTGTGCAGTTGCTCTTTCATCATCACCATCAGCACCCTCATTGACCCCAGCTTTCTTAATGGAGAATTCTAAACTTCTTTTCCTTGCTTTCAACACCCTCCTTATT
This sequence comes from Cabassous unicinctus, assembly GCA_029593785.1. Lineage (NCBI taxonomy): Eukaryota > Metazoa > Chordata > Mammalia > Cingulata > Chlamyphoridae > Cabassous > Cabassous unicinctus. The sequence continues at coordinate 4,471 of JAQZBX010049859.1, forward strand.
CTGGCCTCTCCCTGCTTATGCAACTTGTTTTTCACGCTTCCTCAATATCCTTCATCAGTCTGGTTGCTCTCTTGGCCTCATTATTAAATTCCTCCTCTTCTGTCAAATCTTCCAGATCTCCTGGCTCTTATCTGATCGCTGGCAGAACTTACCACTTGATTAGCATTTATTATACACTCTCCCAAGGTTACTCTAGCCTCTCTTGTCCATTTTCTCTCCCCCAACTCATTTAAAAATGCACTGAGGTCAGGGCCACTGCTCAGTTCTTCTCTGAAGCCCCATCTTGGTAAACACAGGCAAGGGTGGAGCTTTTCGCGGGGCTCAGGAATTGGGTCTCTGGCCTGGCAGGCAACACTTTTAGCTGCGCCCTGCCGTGGAACAGTGAGGGACCAGGCAGCTAGTTCTTGGAAAAGGCAGAGGAATGGGGCAGCTGCTGGCTGACAACTAGGACTACAAAGTTTGGAACTCACTCGTATCTGCACCAGACAGGTCCTGGGAGAGCTACTAGTGCTCTTTAAGGCTATAACATGTGGAGCGTGAACACTACCATCTCTGGAACTCCTGCCATTCTTATCCTGTTCCACTTTTAAATTTTTCTACAGTTCTTATCTTCCTCTAATATGTTGTGTCATTTACTTATTTATGATTTTTTTTTTTTTTTGGTCTTCTAGAATGTAAGCTCCACAGGAGCAGCAACTTGATCTGTTTTATCCATTGATGTGTCTCTCAAGCACATGGAATAGTGGCTGGCACATGGTAGGCACTCAATCAATAGATGACAACTCAACTTGATAGAACATCCTCACCTAGATCTAGTAAGAGGCAGAGCTGGATTCAACTCCAAAGCCATCTTGTCTTTTCACCATAGAACCCCCCAGTCTGTCTTAGAGGAGGGCACCCTGTTGGCTGCTCCAGGAATGCCTGTAATTAGACTTCCCCATCAGGCTGCTTCCCATAGCAGAGATGCCCAAGTTATCTGTGAACATAGGGCATTGCTTTCCATTTCCTGGGCGACAGGTTTCCTGCTACCAGCATCCTATACATCCCGATGAGGTGGCACACTCTTGTCCCAGGGCACCAAGCTGTATGGTCCCTGGGAGTGTCCTGAATGAGCTCTTTCTGAGGACAGCAGATGCTGTTGGCTCCATGCTGGATGCTCAAGACACATGTGTGAGAGGTCTTCAAGTCCCACACATGTGAATCCAGAGTTGGCTCTGGGCCTTTGCACTCTAGGAAATGATGGAAGGAAGCAGCTGGGGCTTGCAAAGTGTGAGCTGGAGGTGCTAAGGGCAGGACAGAGCCTGACAGGATGTGAGGAGAGGCCAGGGGAGCAGGGAAGCCCACATTCCTGGGTGGCTTCTCACTGGGCAGGAAGGCAGCTCAGTCCTTGAGAGCTGGGCTACTGCAGTGAGTTTGTCCTGGGTTGTTTTTAATTAGAGCCTAGGGGTAGAGGTGCTTTACTGTAAAGGAGACTCTATACCACGAGGAGAGATATACCAGCTTTACATACCAGCTTTAATGACAGAAACGTTCCACTGTTCATCTCTGAATCAATTTCCTCAGCACGCCTCGCCTGAACTCCCATTCACCTGATCCTTTTACTTGTTAGGCTTGTTGTTCTGGTTTCTGTTTTACTTCTCTTGTTTTTGTTCCTGTCATTAGATGATCTTGATTATGTTGGCATTAAAGACAACCTTCATCATAATCTCCATAGTTTGGTAAAAAAATTTCACATTGTATGGATGCTGGGTGAAAGGGAGTATTCATATTTATTCTCACACTTTCTGGCTCACTGCTAGTGATTGCAGGATAGCCTGGGAATTAATGTTTTAATGAACACTAACAGCTCAGGAATACCATTCTGGAACATATTAACCCAGTCAGAGAGCAGCCGGTTAGCAGAAAGCATTTCTTTCCCACAAAAGAGAGTAATGGGATTAATTTACCATTTCTTAGCTTGCAGCATCTATTTCAACACAAATCTTTATATAAAGATCGATTGCACGTATAACAATAAAGCAGAGTATTTGAGGGAATATCATGATGAGGAAAATCAGAACACAAGCACAAATCAGACCTTGGCCAATGATATACAGGGAACCAAGGCATGTTCTCTGGAACAGTACTTAGAAAATGGACTTAATGAAAATAAATCACTTCTATATGATTTCCCATTGCAAGAAGTTGAAATCTGCCAAAATCTCAGTACTTGGAATGAGTGTGACATTTTTCAGTTAATTCTGGGTGGTTCTCTTAGTATTCCCAATGGATATACATTTTCTCTTCATGACAAGAATTATAATAGAATATCTCCAAGCATGTGTTTTAATTTCTTGGTTGCTGAAGCAAATAGCATGCAGTGGGTTGGCTTAAACAACAGGATTTATTGGCATACAGTTTTGAGGTTCGGGGTCCAACACCAAGGTGTTATCTAGTCAATACTGTGGTATTCCGGGGCTGGCTGTTGGAGACCCTTGGTCGTTGGCTTTTCTGTCATGGTGATGCCTATGACGGCCTCTTCTGGCTTCGAGGTTCTGTTGTCTTCCAGCTTCTGGCTGCTCCCTGTGGCTTTCTCTCTCTCTGACCTTCCTTACAAGGCCTTCGGCTGGACCACACCTTAACTGAAGTAACCTCTTCAAAATGTCCTATTTACAAGGGTTCACACCCACAAGAATGGATCAAGTTTAAGAACATGTTTTTCTGGGGTGCAGAGCTCCAACACGTATCAGGCTTCAGATGGTCACTTTATGATCATGTAACATAAGACAAATCTTTAACCACACTCTGGTGACTTGAGAGAATCTACTCAGCTTCCCAAAGTGTGCAGCTTACCAGAAAGCAGTTTGCCCATGACCCACTGATGAGTTCACCTGGTCTAGCAGAAGATACACACGTTATCACATAGTAGCAACTTCCTTTTTCACCTGTGCATCATTGATGTTTCTAATAAAATCTCCCAAATAAATTAAAAAAAGATGGGTGGGGGAGGGGCTTCACCTTGTTCGCTAGTGGGAATAGGGAGGAAAAATGAGCTACTTTGGCAGAATTCTCCAGATCCAAATAGAGCAACAAACCTGCATTTGGGGAGTTCCTAGGTTGCTAACTGCAGCGATTTAAAACAATGACTTCCAATCTTTTTCACGTAACAGCCTACCTCTCAGCCCCTTTGCCAATTTGCTTAAAGTTCTGTATCCTCATGCCTGAATAATGTACATATACTTCTCTGGAATCCCCATCCATGACCTCTAAGTCAAGAATCACTCATCTCTCACCATGCCTGAAATTTCTTGTGTTTGTTTTCTTGGTACGCACTCTAGAAATGTGTCAGAAATTATGCTGTTTATATTCAAGTGTGTATACACATACTTTACACATGTGCATGATATTATCTCTATTGAAATGACTAAATGAAATAATATTTCATATACATGAAATATCCTAAAATGTAAAAATCTAGTCAAATATGAGATTTTAATATTACTATTATTAATTTTATTATTATGAGCATTATTTGCCCCAGTCCTTAAATATTCTGCACTAAAGCTGCTGGGTGATATTATTTTATAGAAACTGCTCTGAAACATGACCTATCCCTTCTCATAATCCAAAATTTTTTGTGATTCCTTTTTCATTCTAACAATTCATTTCAAAAATCGTAACATGCTTATTCTTTGATCCTGCACAGGATAGATCCTTTTTGAGTGCATTTTATGCATAAGGCCCTTTGCATTCTGTAAAATGATACTTCTCCACAGTACCCTGTTGGGTTTGCATCTAGCTAAACTTCAACAAAGGTCTTGGCAAAAGCAATTAAATCATGACCTGAGTTAGTAATTGTATTAATTACATTTTAATCAAGCCCATTAATTGCATGTTTAACTGATTTCTTGTTATAAACTGACTATGACTATTAATGTATATTACTATATCAAATTAGATTTCACATCTCCTGCACCATGTACTGGGAATATCACCAATCAGTGCTTTACTAGGATGGGTTATAAAGGATGTCTTTTGCAATCACACTATCCCTCAGCCTCTGGAAGTAGAGAACCATGCAAGAACAGTTTATGAGCTTGCTAATTTTTCTTTTCCAGTGGCATTAGCGGTAACATACAACTGTGATATGGAGGATCTACAGGAGTGTTGTCAAAATGAATTCTTAGAGTTAGGCAGAAAATAACTTAGTCAAAGCATAACTTTGTCCCAGCATATGGTTTATGTATAGTGAGACTTTTGCTTAACATTTGGGGAGGAAGAGTAGGGGAATGGGAGGAGATGGGAACTGAAGAACCGGACTTCTGTCTGAGGGATTCATAGGGAGAGAAACAACACTTATTTCCCATTTTGAAAAATAGCATCTTAACTCAATAGAATCAAATTTGAACTAGCGCATTCATGCCAAGTCTAGGAACTTTGAAAAAGACAGACCTTTGGTCTGCCGATATATGCATATTTGTTGAATGCTCTAGAGTGGGTGTCATCTATGATCATGGATTGAACTAAGACAGAAAATGAACAAAAATTATATCCATACTCATTTATTAGATGCTTATTATATGCTATAAGCCAGAGTCAATGATGACTAGACATGTTGATAATATTTTTCATCCAAAAGGAAAGCATAACGTACGTATTATTTTCCAGCTAGTCAATTTTGGACTTTAAAGTTCTTCCAATTTGTTTCCTAGTACTGAAAAGTTAAGTTGTTTCAACCAATCTCCTAGAACTGAATATTTTGGTTGTGTTAACTTTCACCTATTACAAATAGCACAGAACAGCAACAGCTAGCTGAAAAAAAAATTAGGAGAAAATGAGAAAAAGCCCCATCTCCAGTTCCAAAAAATAAATAAATAAATAATGGAAAAAGACAAAAAAGTTTAAATTCTGGACCCAGAAAGTGTAGCAGAGCAATCCCACTCTATAACAAAATGATCGAATGTGGCAGCAGAGACTGGAGATATTCATTTCTGACCAAATTATAGTGCTGACCAATATATATTTGCCCAATTTGTAAAGTTAAATTGCTTTTGACAAGTTGTTTTGGTCTAAATCACTGGTAGACAGAGATGGGTTGGCAACAAATAATTGCAGTATAATGTAATAAATACACCCACCCAGACTTGTACAAGGTGTAACCAAAATTAAAAAATAAATGAGGCAAAAACGTCTGTTTTGGGAAGACTTCAGAGGTGACATTAGAATTGGGCTTGAGAGATTGTCAGGGTTCTCTAGGAAAACAGAACTGACAGGAGATATATGTAAATAGTATGAGATTTTATAAAATTGTCTCATGTGACCATGGGGATGCACAAGTCCAAATTCCACAGGGCAGGCTACAAACCAGGGTCTCCAATAAATGTCCTCAATGAGTTTCCCAGCATACGCTGGCTGTCTGAAGTAGAGATGGGAATTCTCTCTCTGCTGAAATCACTTCTCCTTTTAAGGCCTTCAGCCCTTCAGCTGATTGGATTAAATGTCATGCATTGGGCAATCTCCTCAGTTGATTGTAGATGTAACCAGACATCTATGCAATCAACTCATTGATGATTAAAGTCCACGAAATGCTCTTGTATTACAATTAGCCCAGTGCTTGCTTGATCATACAACTGGGCACCATTACCTGGCCAAGTTGACACATTAGCTTAACCATCACAACCCACCCCTTGTCAACTTGGCAGTCCTACATATCACCTTAACCATACTTTATCTCTAAATAAAAACAATAAAATAACTGCCTAGCCATACTCAACTGCTTTGTGTACAACTGGAAACGTACTAAACCTGTCCAGAACAGGGTTTAAGTCATTGGGTAATATTCACTCTTAAACTTGACATCTTTAAATACTATGACATGAAACTAATACAACTTATGTCATATGATAAGGGGAAAGGACAGGGAAGAAAACATAGATATTCATTTTATGTACATGTACAAACATACTCATAGCAAAACAGGAAGAAATATTCATAACCATTACAGTCCTCCTTTCTGTAACTGATCACATCGTTGAAGTTCATATTTATCACTACCTTCTTCCACTACCCATTCCAATCTCCCTTTACCCTTAGCAAGTACCTCAGCTGGCCATGGTTCTTTGCCTGGTGGGGTGACCCAAACCATCATTCCTGAAGATTCTGGGTCATTGTTAGTCCTGCCTGGATTGGGTTGTTGCAGTTTTCCATTGACTTTAATCACAGGGCATGGTAGTATTAAGAGACGCCCTAGAGGATCTCCTGTATTCCAGGCAAACTCTTCTTTACCTCTATTGTGTAGGTGCAGTCCTATTTCCCCTTGATAGTCAGGATCAATCACTCCAGCCAGTACAGTAATTCCCTTCTTTGCCTGTTGATTCTGAGACATGAGGAGCCCAAAGTGGCCAGGTAGCGGTCTTAAGTTCCAGTTCAATGGAATCATTGCTGTGTTCACTGGTGGAAGCATGCCTCCTTTTGGAACTAAGACAAGCAGAGCTTAAGGTTGCAGGGACAGGAAGCAAAAATTTTCCTCCTGATCTACGGGTAATAGTGAGTGGTGCCACTCCCATTTCCACCCCTTGATTACTGAACCCTTGAATTCTGATTATGGGAGAAACAGCACCATAGAGTGATGCTAATTTAGAGCATATGCAGCCTCCTGGAGAACGTAGCCCCAGCCCTGCAAGGTATTGTCACTAAGTTGGTGCTGTAATTGAGTCTTCAAAAGGCCTTTTCACTGTTCTCTCAATCCAGATGCTTCTGGATGATGGGGAACATGGTAAGACCAGTGAATTCCAAGAGCATGTGCCCATTCCAACACTTCATTTGCTGTGAAGTGGGTTCCTTGATCAGAAACAATGCTGTGTGGAATACCATAGAAGAAGATAAGATGTTAAATAAGTCCGTAGATGGTAGTTTTGGAAGGCAAACCCATATCCAGAGTATGTGTCTGTTCCAGTTAGAACAAATCTCTGTCCCTTCCATGATGGAAGTGGTCCAATGTGGTCAATCTGCCACCAGGTAGCAGGCTGATCACCTTGGGGAATGGTGCCATATCAGGGGCTGAGTGTGGGTCTCAGCTGCTGACAGATTGGGCACTCAGCAGTGGCTGTAGCCAGTTTGTCTGTGGTGAGGGGTAGTCCATGTTGTTGAGCCCATGTATAACCTCCAGCCCTACCACCATGGCCACTTTGTTCATAAGCCTACTGGGCAATGACAGGAGTGGATGGGAAAATAGGCTGACTGGTATCCCTAGATACCACTTGATGGTATCCACTTGATTATTAAAATCTTTCTCTGCTGAAATCACCCTTTGGTGAGCACACAAATATTTTCATATTTTTTGCCCACTTAGAAAAGTCTGTTCACATACGTCTGCCCCAGACCTCTTTGTCACCAGTTTTCCAATCATGTTCCTTCCAAGTCTCTGACTATCCAGCCAAATCATTGGCAACAGCCCATGAAGCAGTGTACAAATGCACCTCTGACCATTTCTCCTTCCAAGCAAAATGAACAACCAGGGACATTGCTCAAAGTTCTACCCATTGGGAGGATTTCTTCTCCCTACTGTCCTTCAGGGACGTCCCAGAAAGGGACTGCAGTGTTGCAGCTGTCCACTTTCGGGTGGTATCTGCATATCATGCAGAACCATCTATAAACCAGGCCCAAGTTTTCTCATCCTCAGTCAACTGATTATAAAGAACTCCTAAAGAGGCTAAAGCTGTGGGCTGGGAAAGAGAAGGTAACATGGCTGAGGTGGTGATCATGGGCATTTGGACCACTTCCTCATGTAACTTACTTGTGCCTTCAGGACCCACTTGAGCCCTATTTCATATGTACCACTTCTACTTTATGATGGAGTGCTGCTGTGCACACCCAAATTTATGGTTTGATGGGTCAGATAATACCTAGCTCATGATAGGCAACTCAGGTCTCATGGTAACTTGATGGTCCATGGTTAAGCATTCAGTCTCTATTAAGGCCAAGTAGCAAGCCAAAAGCTGTTTCTCAAAAGGAGGGTAGTTATCTGCAGAAGATGGCAAGGCTTTGCTCCAAAATCCTAAGGGTCTGCAGTGTGATTCTCCTTTAGGGGCCTGCAACAGGCTCCAGATGGCATCTCTACTTGCCACTGATACTTCCAACACCATTGGATCTGCATGATCATATGGCCCAAGTGGCAGTACAGCTTGCACAGCAGTCTGGACCTTTCACAGAGCTCTTGTTTTGGTCCCCTCAAAACTAGTAGCTTTTCTGGTCACGGTAAATGGGCCAGAGTAGCACACAAATGCCTTACCAATAAGTCTAGAGTAGTTGCTACGTCTTTCTCACCAGGTCTAATCAGCATGATATCATCAATATGATGGATCAGAGTGATGTCTTGTGGGAGACAGAGACGTTCAAGGTCCCTGTGGACAATTTTATGACATAGGGCTGGAGAGTTGATATATCCCCACATTAGGACAGCAAAGGTATATTGCTGGCCTTGCCAGCTGAAAGCAAACTGTTTCTGGTGGTCTTCACTATTAGCAATTGAGAAAAAAGCATTTTCTAGATCAATAGGTACATATTAGGTACCAGGGGATGTGTTGATTTGCTCAAGCAATGATACCACATCTGGAACAGCAGCTGCAATTGGGGTCACCACCTGCTTAAATTGACGATAATTCACTGTCATCCTCTAAGATCCATCTCTTTTCTGCACAGTCCAAATAGGAGAGTTGAATGGGGATTGGTGGGACTCACCACCCCTGCATCCTTCAGATCCTTCATGATGGCATTGATCTCTGCAATCCCTCTAGAAGTCCGGTATTGCTTTTGATTTGCTATTTTGCTAGGCAGGGGCAGTTCTAGTGGCTTCTACTTGGTCTTTCCTACCATAATAGCCCTCACTCCACAAGTCAGGGAACCAATGTGGCGATTTTGCTAGTTGCTGAATATGTCTATTCCAATAATGGATTCTGGAACTAGAGAAATAACCATAGAATGAGTCTGGGGACCCACTGGACTCACTGTCAGATGGACCTGAACTAAAACTCCATTGATCACTTGATGTCCATAAGCCACAGTGATGTTTTGGGTCTCCTGGAGTTAATATCACTTCTGAGCCAGTGTTTAATAATCCCCCAAATGTCTGATCATTTCCTTTTCCTCAATGCACAGTTACCCTTGTAAAAGACCCTAGGTTTCTTTGGGGAAAGCTGGGAGGAAGATTAACATTATAAATTTTTGGCATTGTAATAGGATCCTTCCCCAAGGGGACCCAGCCTTCCCTTCTTTCAAGGGGCTTTGGGTCTGTATGCTGTCTCAAGTCTGGGAATTCATTAAGGGGCTGTGACTCTCTGTTTCTGTAATTCAAGTTAGGCTTTCATTCACTCAACCTAGAACTATTCTGCTTATACAGATCAAGTAGGACTTTAGCAGACTGCCCATCTATTTTACTTTTAGGTACCCCATGATTTATTAACCAGTGCCATAGGTCTACAAGACTCAGACTATTTTGATTGCTGCTTTGAGTCTGCTTTTCATTGTGGTAGCCGTGCCCACCTTGTCTTTAGCAATTAAGTGACTTGGTTTCTGTGACCCAGAATCTGATCATCCCCATAGTGTTTAAAGATCTTAGTTCTGTGACAGCGGTCTCATGGTAATATCTGTCCTACAGAGAAAAGCAACCACAGAGCTCTTCAGGGAAATGGAGTTAGTCTCAAATTATTCCTCACAGTCCTGGTGAAAGGTGTGTCCTCTGGACATTCTTGAGTTGGGCAGGCAGGTCTTAGATGGTAAATCCATTTTAACATTCCAGTCTCTCTAAGCTTTTGGATCCCTTCATCTATAGTATACCAGGGCAATTCTGGCATTTCGACCTCAGGCAGTGTTGGCCATCTTTTGGTCCATGTTTCAGCCAGCCACCCGAACAACAAACCAGCCCTTAAGCTACAACATTGACTCCAGAATCTTTGTTTAGTGGGTCCATATCAATAAATTCAGCATGATCCAATTTTATATTCCTTCCACCATTATCCCATACCCCTAATATCCATTTGCACACATATTCTCCTGATTTCTGTCTACATAAATTGGAAAACTCATGCAGTTCTTTTGGAGTATAGCATACTTCCTCATGGGTCATACTTTGTTCTTCATCTTTGGGGGTTTGTTGTGACTTTAGTCTAGTTATTTTCTGGAAGAAAGAGGGGTGGTAGGGGTCGATAAGGAGAAGCATTAGAAGTATCTTGCAATCTAATTACCTTAGGGCATTTCCTTGCAGTTTCATCTCCTGAGACAGGATTAATCTCTTCAGGTGTGGGTTGGATGGCAGACTCCTCAGGGCAGGTTGGAGGTTGGGCAGTTGTCTCCTCAGGATGTGGAGGAGGTCTGTACTCCTTGGGGCAGGCTGGAGGTTGGGTAGTGCAGGCTTGAAATTGGGTGGTCCTCTTCTCAGGACAGGTTGGAGGTCAGGTGGCTGACTCCTCAGGGCAGACCATTACAGGTTTATCTGACAAAGTCTCAGCAGAATTTAGGGTTTTAGTGTCCTCACTGTTATAATAATCAACCCATATGTTTCCATCCCAGTCCTCAAGATTCCACTCCTTTCCAATCAATGCCCTCACTTTAACAGCAGGCATTCTGCAAGGTTGAAATTTTAGTTTCTATTTTAACTGCTACTTGCACAATAAGACTCTGAGTCTGGTTTTCAGAGATCTCAAATCTGTGGCTGCACAAAACAAGATTTTCTTTCAGATCACAGGTAGAAACTTTCACATCATTCACGCATCACTTAAGTTGCAGATTTGAAGCCTTCAGCTCATCCCTTTCATTAGCAACTGTATCCAGCATATTTAGGAAGCAGCCAGCCAGCATCACTGTATCTTTTAACTCCACAAAACTCTGTTTAGGTGTTCAAAACACTCACCCAGAGCCTTGCTTCTTTTAAGTATGGAAGTGGTTATATCCAGTGGTGATATTTTGCATATCTCTATTGACAACACATGCCAAAGACTGTCATTGTCCTCTTGATTATTGGACACAGGGTCATAAGTGCCTTGAATCTGATGAAAATAGAGAGTCAATTTCAAAATCCCAGAACCAATCCAGAAATCCCCCTTTTTTTTCCTAGGAGGTACCAGGGATTGAATTTGGGGCCTCATATGTGGAAAGCAGGAGTTCAACCACTCAGCTACATCTCCCCCCCAGAAATCCCATTTTTAAGATTCTGTGTCTCAAGAACCATCCCCAGTACCAAGCTGTATTAGTCAGGGTTCTCTAGGCAAACAGAACTGACAGGAGATATCTGTAAGTGGTATGAGATTTTATAAAATTATCCCACGCAACCATGGGGATGCACAAGTCCAAATTCTGCAGGGTAGGCTGCAAGCCAGGTACTCTGATGAAATTCCTAGATGAGTTCCACAGGAGACACTGGCTGTCTGAAGTAGAGATGGGAATTCTCTCCCTGTGAATGCTGAAATCACTTTTCCTTTTAAGGCCTTCAACTGTTGGATGAGACGTCACTCATTGCTGATGACAATCTCCTCAGTTGATTGTAGATGTAACCAGCCATCTATGCAATCAACTCACTGATGATTAAAGTCCATGAAATGCCCTTGTATTACAATTAGCCCAGTACTTGTTTAACCATAATATGGGGCACCATTACCTGGCTGAGTTGACACATTAGTTTAACCATCACATCATCTAAGCCTGGTGAGGAAAATATCTTTTCTTTAAGCAATTTTCTTTCCAAATCATGAAGCTCTATGCTGGTGACTAGTTTTAACTAATAGAGTTAGTGTTTTTAAAAAAAATCTAAGTTCTCTCTGTTGCATGATCATTTAGCTTTCATCTTTTTATGCTCCACCAAGTAGGATATAAAACTAGGCTGATGTATTTGGGTTGGCAGACAAAGACTTTGGAAAGTGCTGCCATCAGTCATGCGAGAATTTGGAGTTAAGACCAATTGTGATCCAGAGCACAGTGGTCAAAGTTTAATCACTGACATTTAAAATCATCATTTTGATGGCCATGCCTCCCACAGGCTTTTTTTAAGGCCGATCTTTCCTTCCATTCTCTGAGAACAATTGCTTCAAAGACTCATAGATTTCCTTCTCTAAAGTCTATTCTTTGACTAAAAGCACTTGTTATACATCCTTTTTGAACTTCCATGGATGCGCAGACAGAGCTCCTCACTAGTATGTTTGCTATAGAGCTATGAAGGAGTATATATAGGCTCAAAAATGCATCCAACATTTTTTCTGTGTAGCTGAGGGAGCTCATATATATCATGGCAATCAAAGTGCTACATTTGTCATTTCCTAGCAGCTGGTATCTTAAGGCTTGTTTTTTCAATGAACCCACTGAAACAGAATAGAGGTTCCAAATGGTGAGTCTGGCTATAGCCCCTTTTGTCAGACATTTATGTTTTCTCTCATATCCGTTTCCTACACTTCTTCAGCTGGGTTCTGCATCTTGGGGAACTACATTCTCCAGATCTCTTGCCCTCTGTCTGATAGCTTTGATCAATGGGAGGCACAGAGAAAAGACTGGAAGGTAGGAGTCAGAGAGAAGCCAGGGTATTTCTCCGCAGTGCAGTGACCCTGGCATTTGCTGCATCTCCTTCCTGATTCAAAGTCTTGTTGGAATAGACCCTCCCTTTGCCCCATTCCTTCTGGGAAGTCCTCCATTGTAGATCTAACTGCATCTTCTGGTCCCCATTTCTGCTCTCTGGTAGTATCACTTCCACCATGTGTCCTTCTAGCCCCTGCCCCACATAGTGGCTTCCTGCTGTTGCTAATTTCTGAATTGCCTCACCATCCCATTTGGCTTCCCAGCTCTTGCAACACTTGTGTAACCAATTCCCTGTATTAAACAGAGTGTTTTATATTTTCCTGGCTGATACACCACTTGTAATAATTACAAGGATAATGACCCTAAAGGAACCCTGAAGGAGAAATCTCTCTATTTGATATCTGCTTCTGGAGGTGGGGGTCCACTTAGGAATCATGGTATATTTTTAATCATCAGAATCACAGAAAAGGGAAGATGTTTCAGATCCCCTTTGGATGGGGTGGGGGTGAGCATTGGTAGTTTAACCACAGGTCTCCGGCAGATTCTAACATGGACTGGGGAGCTGCCAAATGACTGCTGCCAGCTGAGTGGTAACTGGCCCTTGATTTTGGATATCCATCTCAAGAGGAAAAATACACCCTCATGGCCAAATGGATATTTTTTATCCTGCTTCTGGCTTTTTATAGCAATATGATGGACAAAAATATAATATACCATATATTTGCAGGGTCATAGTGCAGTGTCTCACTTTTCCCTTTATGACCTTTACCCTAAAATAGAATAAAACATTTATTTTAGTGAGTATTCAAGATTTATTTAAATAGAACAGCCTCCACAGTTAATCAATAGGTAAAAACTCTGGAGAAGTCTTTGCTCCTGCCTGGACATGCTGAAACTCCTATTTAAAGAATGAACTGTGTACATGAGCCAAGAATGCTTTTTGGTTTGGCTGCCTTTATCTGATCTTTGGGGGAGGTTAAAAGCCCAGATATACAATGTGGACATTTTGAAACTTTGCCTTAATGTAATCATCATTGGATGAAGGAGACAAGAAAGAAGAAAACACTCTATCCTATTCTTTTTTAAAGCAGCAAAATAAATTCCAGATCTTGTTGAAATTCATTATGTTTATTTACCTTTTAATCATGGTTTTGACATTCTATATGGTTTTTATCTAGTGTTTAAAGAAGTCCTGCATATTGATTTATAATAGTGACAAAAGTCACTTTCAGATTTTCAGGGGCCAATTAATCTCTCTGAGATCCTTTGTTTTTCTGCCTCTCTGCTCTTTGCTCATTTATATTAGTGCCTTCCCTAGAAGTTAGAGACAAGAAGATAAGGTGGAGGAGGGTGAAATTCTAATCAGTCATTTCTGTCAGCTGTTAGAATGGTTAAAGAAAGGCCTGCTTGGGAGAAGAAAGCTGAATGTTTTCAGAACAATATAATTATTAATGGGCCTACTTTATTCCTGGTATCATTTGTCCCATTATGAGCGAGGATTACGAAAAGGCTGTAGTCACTACAGAGAAGTTCTTTATCATTTACATCACCAACAGTATCCTCCAAGTGTTCCACTGACCAGAAGCCAGCCCCAGATGTGTGGGCATGCCAATAAACAGCCTTTATCTAAAGTGGTTAAAACAAACAAACAAACAAACAAACAACAGTCCTGCCCCCACAAAACAAGAAAATAAACAAACAAGCCAAACCCCAACAGAGTTGAGAGATCTGATGTATCTGTTGGTTTTAATGACAGCATGTAATCCAGAAGCAATTACAATGGCTTGGAGTCCCGTGGGTTTTCCCTAAGACAGCTGATATATTTTGAACATACTAAAAGATGAGAAATTGTCCTATTTTTGGTGAGTTTGCTTTTGCAAGTACAGTGATGATTTTTTTTTCTAATGACAGCTTATAATTAGGTATCTCACAGCTAAGGTAAACACTAGATTATCCACTAAAAATAGAGTCTATATTCAACTTTTCAGATATAAGTACTACTTTGAGTTAGTAGGGCCTAGCATGGGCTGTGTTTTGTTGCAGGCAAACTTAAGTTGAAAATTATGGTTACGTTTTTGAACAAAAGTTTGAAACTGACTTTTTTTGCCGTTTCTTAACTTTTGTTCACAGTTCACCAAATGCTCATTGAGTGCCTCCTATATGGAGGATAGAAGTATGCAATTGGCTTGAAAACAAATATGCGCCAGGTGCCAGAGTAAGCCCTTGATTTGTATGTATAAACCATGGCTCCTTCCTTCCTTCCCTCCCTCCCTCTCTCCCTTCCTTTATTATTTCATATTTTCCCTCTTTCTAGTCTTTAGCTCTATGAAAAGAAAAAGCAAATCTAACTTGCTTCTTTTTGAATTCCCAGTACCTAGGACAGTGTCTGAAATATACTGGGTGCTTAAGAAACATTTGTAGAGTGAATGAATGAATGAAAACAAACAATGATAATACAGTGAGATGCATATAAATAAGAGTTTGCCTAAAGTCCTTTGGAGTCTTAAAAGAAGCAAGAAAAATTGCGGGGAAGAGAGAGGCAGACTGGTACCAGATGTGGAAGCTGATACTAATTGAGGAGTATACATTTTCCAAGAAAAATAGAAGAAAGACTGGGACGGCCATTTCAGGCGGAGTACAAAGAAGTGAAGGCTAGCAGGAGCATGGAATACCAGGGCAGGGAAGGGGAATTATGGGCAGTTTGTTAAGCAGAGTTTGAAGAGGAAACTGTAAGGCTCTCCTCAGGAGTTGGGTTTTTATTTGGGGGTGGTGGTGGTGGTTAGACTTTTAATATAAATATTTAATAATTTTTTTATT
>JAQZBX010049860.1:0-19806 GCA_029593785.1 Cabassous unicinctus
AGAGTGTGGTCTGTGATGTGAACTGTAGTCTATGCTCGGTGGCAAGGCCCCAGGATGTGTATATCCATTGCGGGTGTAATACCACATGGATGGGGAATGGATGTGTGGGGTGTTTTTCGGGGTGTGGGTGGTGGGGAGCATGGGAATCCCTGTAGTTTCTGAGTAATATTTGGGTAATCTAGGCACCTTTATAAAATGTGTATATATATATAATAACATTTATGTAAACAAATGCACATATATGCATATGTATTTATATATCATTTTACAAATAAAAAAAATAAAAACTAAGGCTTTTTTTGGTGAGATGGTTATAAAAACATTTCTTTTGTTGACCTTTTTTACTCATGGTAAGATAAAGTAATATCAACATTAGAGGTAAATTTGTTGGTCTTTCTCTACATCTGAGGTTGGGTTACATTTCCTGAAAGATGGCTGAGTAGTATATGTGCATTTGTGCACACATTGAGCATCTCCTATAACCAATGTAAGTGCTTTAAATATATATATATTTTTTTCATTTTCAGCCTCAAAGCAACCTTAAGAGTGAGGTGTTGCCATTCCCACTTTACAGATGAGAAAAGTGAGGTTATGAGAAGCTAAGGAACTTGCTACTCCTGTATCCCTGGGCAAGAAATTTAACTTCTCTGAGCCTCAAATGTCTCACATGTACAATCGGGATGGTGGCATGAGTTACGTGAGAAAACATATACATCTGATTAGAATTAAGCACATGATTTGACAAAGGCTGTACCTCTAGGGTTCCCAAAGCTACTGGAGTGTGTTGTCTTGCAAGTTTACAGCCATTAAGTATTTATCCAAATAAATAGAGTCAATGGAAGTTTATTACAAAACAGAGTTAAGCAGTGACAATGAAAATTACTAACTTCCAAATCTAATACATTTTAAAGATCTTTGTATGATGGTATGTAAAAGCAAGAAATAAAACAAAACAAAAAAATTAATCAAATGTTTGTACCACAAATACAAAGGCCAGTGATTTAAAACATGGAGCTTAGAGCAGGATTTTCAAATAACTACTACTGAATTAATAAATTCCTCAAGATACCTTTAAGAGAACATTGATTTATTTTAAGTAAATTATTAAAAAATGACACAGCCAAATACTTCATAGTGTTTTTACAAATCCCCCTCAGTAAAGTTCCTTCACTATTAAATTTTTGGCCAAATACATTTGAAACTATGAAAAGTTCACCTGTTATAAATGGTCACCCTTCACTGTGAGTTAATTTTGACTGCTTAAAACGGCAACTATGAGTATGCCCTACTTACAGTTTTAATTTTCCCTTGAATCAACTTCTGCAAATCACTCATCAATTTTACTCTTTTTTCTTTGTCACAGTCTTTTCTATAAAAGAGAAGAAAAGAGAAAGAAACAAACTTAAGTAATTACTTTAAACCATGCTAAACTAAAAACCATACTGTTATGTTTTCACCCAGTTCAGCATGATTTTCTTTTTGAAGGCAGTAAACCTTTGACATCAAAATTACTATTCCAGAGCAGCCAGAGAAAAGTAATTTTCTCAAATGCAGAAACTCATCTCATAAGGTATAATTTTATGCATCAATCTAACTCTTAACAGCCAGAACTTCAGAATGAGTCCAAGATACCAAATACTTAATAAATATCTCAAAACCTAGCTGATAAGAAATTGTCTTCATTTTCTCAGAAATCTCTAAGGATGTCAAATCCACTCATGCACTGTTCTTAAACATTTGGACACCGTCCTAAGGTTTCCACACGTTTCTGCAATTGGCAGACATCCAAATACCAATGCCTTTACTGGGGTGTTGCAAGTACTCCCTAAATAACCCAAGTGCTATGGTCATTTATTTTAGGACAGCTCACTATTTACAAGGTGCACTAATACTTTCATTGTCTCCAAGAGACCAATAAAGATGCCGTTAGGTAGCATTACCTTCTTAAGAGCTCCCAAATCTGCTTGGCCCGAACAACAATGTCATAGTTGGTCTTATCACTGAGTTGCCTGCTCTGCTTCAGCTCTTTCTTCTTCTTTTTGAAATCATCCCATCTAGGTTTCTTGGCTGCTGATGCTAATTGTTACAGAAATGTTTTTCAATTACATTTAACATTCTGGGGGCCGTAAACAAATACAAACTAGGTACACAGGGCTATCACTTACCAGGGTCAATACTTATTGTGGAAGCTAGAATAAGGAAAATATCATCCCCTGTAAATGTATACCTTATTTCACTTTCTGAACAGTTTGTACATTTTAAATTTAGTTAAAACCAATCATTTATTCACTCAACAGCTATTTATTTATTCTTAACAGGATATCTATTAGGAGAAAAAAGAAATTAAAAGGATTAAAAAACAATGGGAAATATGGAAAGTTTTTAATCATCTTTTTCAATTGTAAAATAAAATTCTACTTTAAAACCTTAAGATCACTGATCAGTTCTGAAACTAAACAAAGAATAACTTAAATAAAAATCCCCAAATACAGAAATAACCAGTGACATTTTACTTCCTTATTGCCTTTTTTCTATGCAGGCTTAATTTATATTAATCTTTAGAAATTCACAATCTTACCGTCTTTTCACTTATTATTATATTATAGGCCTTTTCACATGAAACTAAATATTCCTCGGGAACATGATTTTTCATGGCTGCACATTATACACCAATTTATTTAATTTTCCTCTTTATAGTTTACTTATTTGTTTCCTATCTGGACACACAGAGAACTATAAGCAATGAACAGTCTATTTACCATCAATATTAGGGCATGCCTGTCCCATACAGCAGAAGATAGCTCCAATCCAGAACTAAATGGATTCCACAAATATCTAGGCACCCATGACATGACCTATGCTGCTCTAAGTTGTAGCTGATATATCAATTTTGGGGATGCCTAGTATCCAATCCCCCTCAGTTGCTAGAAAATATAAAGAAATAAAGTCAGAGTTGCATTTTGAGATGTAAGAAACTCATCTCCCAAAGAAAGAGGAACCAGAGCTACAGCACGAACAGGGACTTAATGTAAGAATATACGTGTATGTGTTCAGAATGCAAATGTCAAGAACTCCAGTTGAAAAAGAAAGGTTTAGGACCTATTAGAGAGGCTACTAAAGAGTAGGAAAGAGAAGCTGAAAGAGAAATTATTAGAGGTGGGGGAAGGAAGAAAAGAAAGGAAAACCTAAGAGAAAAGATGGGAGGTGGAGTGGGAAAGGAGAAATAATGACGATTTCTCTTCCTTTCTCTCCCCACCCCATCTTAAGGCTGCTGCCCCTCCAGTGAGCAGCACTAAGGCAAAACAGAGAGCAGGGACCAGGGCTAGGGTAATGGACTGAGAAGGCCCAATGGCAGTGGTCTCAGTTGGCAGCATCAGAGCAGTATTGGAGGAAAAGAGATTGAAAGACACCAAAGAAATTCTCACAGTGTTGCAGGAAAGAAATACGTATGCCAGCACAAGTAACCTGGAAGCTGCCTGTTTCAGACCAGTACAGGAAAATGCACAACAGGGGCATGTTGTACAATAGAGCAGAGCTCTGGGTTAGAAATGACCCCTTGAACATCGTGATGAAGAGATTAGCAGTTTCTTTCAATAGTTAAATAGGAGCCCTGCCAACACGTCCAATTATTCAGCAATTTGTACTGAACCAGCCCACTACACCTTCACTAGAATTGCTTACTGGATCTAACCCATCTGGTAGGTTTATTCAAATAGACGGGTCTAAGCTGTTTTTTTATTTAAGCCAACCTATGGCTCCCCCACGCCCCACAAAACACTGCCTGCTAAGGAACAAGAATAGGAGGTCCCTAATGGACTTCTAAGAGTCCATGTTCACAATGGTTCAGGCAAAAGTTCAAGCAGGATAAGGTCTCTACCGAATATGCTAACAGAATTAGCGCTTACCTTCACTTTTACTGTTTGGCTGGAATTTTCTCTTGTTGAATTTATTTGCCTGTTGGAGTTTGTTCTTCGGTACTTTATCTCCTGGCTGCTTACTCTTGAACTGCTTCACACCTTTTTTCCCAGGTTTTGTGGCACCTTTCTCAAAATTCTTAGAGGTGATCTTAGGTCCACTTTGCTTAGGAATTTTCCTTGAGAAAGTCTTTGAAGGAACAGAATCTAGTGACAATAATAATTATTAGTTCAATGATCCTGGGCCTAGATGTGTTCTATCTACTACATTGTATCTGTTACAGAAACTTACACTCTCTTTAATGAGACTTACTTTGTCTTATTCTCAAATATTCACTCTTTTGAAAAAAGCAGGATTTGAAAAAAAAAAAAAAATCCCAACAAAATACATTCTTTCCATGATTTTAAAATTACAATGTAAGTTCAGTATAGCAAACCTAAAAAGTATCATAATAAAACCTACCCATAATTCTATCATCTAGAGAGAATCAACCACTGTTGACAGTTTGGTGTATTTCTCTAGTTCTAAGCATAAAGTACAAATGAGAAATTAATTATATATCTTTCTATTCTACTTTAATGACTCCATGTCATTAAAGTCTTTACATAAAATTGTGAATGGTCAATGAAATAATAGAATTCTTAGGATAAAATGAATACTCAAATTTTGAAAGTGTATCAAACACAAAGCAAAAATTCTAGTTAAGAGAAAAATTTTTTCAAAGCCTATAAGAAAGTTATCTGGCAAAAACCTTCTTTGGTCAGCAAAACTTGCAAAGTACCTAACAAATGAGATAAAAACTGCAGGCAGCTAAACCCTAAGATACGACAAGAAAAAAAACAAGGACTGCTTAGGAAACATATATTTATTTACAGTCCCTTACTCTTCTATTTTACAATAGTGACACCTGATGGAAAAATGAAAACATCACAATTATAAATCTTGAAGCTAGAAGTATTTAGTTAACCAGCCCGATTTATCAAACATTAATTAAAATGCTGTAATTAGTGTGAATAAAATGGGGCATCAGTATCACTGGCTGAGATAGGGTTCTTCATGAGTATTGTGTATAGCATTCCTCAATTATTCTGGCAATTTTCAAACACGCAGATTTCAGAGGGAACATGCTAACTCGAACATGCTAACTCGTATGCATTAATGCCTACTTCTACCTAGTATTTTAATGCTAATCCTAGCTCATGAATATAGTTTGAAATGCTACAGGTCACCTCGCCCCACCACAACCACCCACACTCCAATCGTAATAGTTCAAACAACCATGCTGTGAAACATGTTTTGCTACGACTGTCTTACCACTGTTTTTATGAAATCTGCGTTTTTCTTGTGATGCCTTTGTACCCTTCCCTGTGAATTTTTGTTTCCCTTTGACTTCCATCACAGTAACTCTGGAGAAAACAAAGAAACAAGGATCACTGAATTGCACCTTATGAAAGAGCAGTTCCCAGATGGGGTACAAAGCACCTGGGTATAGCATGGGCACCCACACAAGTCCAGCAATTACACTTATTGTAATTTTACCGTTAATTTTACCCTATGACTGTAAA
Organism: Cabassous unicinctus; assembly: GCA_029593785.1. NCBI lineage: Eukaryota > Metazoa > Chordata > Mammalia > Cingulata > Chlamyphoridae > Cabassous > Cabassous unicinctus. Next base: position 5,481 of record JAQZBX010049860.1, read on the forward strand.
ATTGAAAACAAACACAATATCAATACAAAAACTAAGAACATACGAATACCTTGACTAATGTGATATATGGATATCTGGAGGCAACACTTCAGCAACAATACTGGATAAAAATAATACTGGTCATTATTTACATTAAGTTTAAGCATCAGTGTTTCTATATCTATAACCTGGGAAGACTTCATGAAGAATAACTGACAAAAATACCATTTGACTTCTTGGTCACTCCTAAAAAGCCATGTACAAACACTGGATTGCTCTTACCACATAATCAAATATAATGAAATACCACCACAGTACCTTACATAACTGTTTCATCATTCTAAAAATTCCTGTGTGGCCCCTTTGTAGCCAATTCTTCCCCCCATCGGTAGCAACCACTTACCTGTTTTCCAAACCTCTAGTTTTGCTTTTTCAAGAATGTCATATAAATGGAAGCCTTTGCGGTCTTGCTTCCTTCACTTAGTAAAATGCATTTGCTTGAGGACCCTGTACCTTTGTATCCATCATCACATTCCATAACGACTTTCAGAATTTCCCCCTTTTTCCTGTCTCTTTATTATCCCTTGTTGCTTCTTGCTAAGACTGTTCTGCCTTTAGATCTAACTTGTGATCCACTCCTTACTGCATCATTAATCTTCCAACACATCTATTTCATGCCATTTTCCTGCTCCAACAGTTTCAACAGTATTCCACTGCCTACAGGAAAAAGTTTGAATTCAGATTGGCATTCATAGCCATTGTAAGTTTGGCCTTAACCTACCCCACTCACAAACATCACAATGGAACCAAGTTTACTTCCTATTATTCTTTTCCAGGTTTGAAACTTTAAAGTCATTCTCTTCAACAACAGAAACCCTGCCCAGCTTATTTTCTTATAATTTCTCCTCCATTTGCCTCTCCTCTTTACTAACCAAATGATTCTCCTTCTAATTCCTATGATATGCTTTTATAACCTTTTTTTTTTTTTTAATAACACTTTGGGCTTTATATTAAAGTTATACATGAAAGGTTCCATCTCTCTCCTACAGAAATTTACTGATAGCCAGCTATTGAGTGCTAGACAGGTATTGGGTTGAAAAAATACATATTTTTAAAAATCAAGGTGTGGTCTAAGAGAGGAGGTAGACAAGCTGAAAAGTACAAAACAGAAGTATATACAAAGCATTAAGGGAGTCACCCAAGCTGAGAGAGCCCAATTCTGCCTTGTGAAGGGAAATATCAGAGATGTCCCAGAGATAGAGGGTTATGTGACTGATCCCTTCAGGCTTAGTACTGTGCTTTGAAAGTAGTAAACAATCAATATTCAACCTCTAAATGTTGGCATTCCTCCAGTCTTTTCCCTAGCAAACTTTCCTTCTCTTTCCACACTTCTCCCTAGATGATCTCATCCAATCTCACCCTTTCTACGCTGAGGACTTCCAAAGTATTTCTCCATTATGAACTTCTCCTTGGGCTCCAGGCCTGTGTATCTCACTGCCTACCTGACACCTCTGCTTGTGTCTAACAGGCACCTAACACTGAATATGTCCCAAACATAATTCTTTAACCATTTCTCCACTGCAAACTATCCCCAAACAACATCCCATCTACTTCCTCTCACCCTATTCTTTCCCATCTCAATCAATAGCACACCATCCACTCCACTGTTCAAGGAAGAAATCCAAGAATTAGAATTGACATTCCTTTCTTCCTTGCCTGCCACATTCAATCCATTAGTAGGCCCCTCAAGTCCCCCTTAAAAATACCTCTAACCTTCCAATTTCTACCTCCACTACTACTAACCTCCTTACTGGACTTCTAAATTACATACAATAATTTTTCCTATCCTGTTTCTTCCTTACTTACTTATAAGCCTTCAATGAATTCCCGCTGCATAAAAATAAAATTCAAACTACTCTGCCATGGTCTTCAAGCCCTACAGAATCTCACTGCACCCTACTCCCTTTCGCTTTACCTTGTACTGCTATAGCCTGAGCTACAGGGCCCCTTTCTATTGCTCCCACCTCAGGGACGCTGGGCGTTACTGCCTCTGCTCCTAATGCTCAGGGTTGTCTCCTGTTATGCTTTAGGTCTCGGCTTAACTATTACTTTCCCAAACTCCCCTATCCTCTACCGCCCAGTTCATTTCCTTCCGGTGCTTACAATTTACAATTAGGCTATACATTTCGGCTGTAAACTCCGAGGAAAGTGAGCAGTTGTCTCACTCAACGCCTAGCACAGGATCGGGCGCAGAACAGATGTTTCTCAAACATAGGACAGATAAACTGAAGGAAACTTGCAGAGGCCCGGATTTTAGAGGGTGAAGTTAGATCAGCACAGTCCAGCACTTAGTGGGCAACGTGGTGGGAAGAGAAGTTGTAGAGTTAATGCCCCACCGCCCTCGTCAGGCTCCGGTCAACCCCTGAACTCCGAGGAGAGGAACCCTTTAGACAAAAAGGCCGCAGAAGACTGCCCAGAGGGCGACTGGCCTGTCAACTCCTACCCTCCCCAGAGGCGCCGGGAGACCCTTCCAGTTGCAGCGCAGGGCTGGAGATGAACCTCTCCCCTGAGCGGTCACGGAACCGCTGCACTCACCGTACACGTGGGGTCAAGGCACGCGTGGGTCCCCTCTCCACTGCCGCCGCTTCCGCTTTCTCGCCTAGCCACGCCTCCCGGTCCTGTGCGGATGCCGCTTATTTCCTCTTTCCGGAGCCGAGCTGGAGTTAAAGGGTGGGAGGAAAAACGGAAATGCTGGATTTTTATTGGTCCATTTCTGTTTTACCACCAAGAGGCGCGACGGCGGCGCCCCACGAGGAGTTTGGCCCTTGAAAGGATCCGTCGGGCCGAGAATGTGTAGGCGGCTCCTGAAAATGACGTCGTTAACCCTGTGGTTTCCTCACAGAACGCGTCTCAGCGAGGTTGGTTGGTAGCCGGAGATATCTGGCTGGCCTATTGGAGTCTGGGCTGAAAGGAGGTTAATGCCGTAGTCTAAACTGATATTAAAATAGCTAATCGTTTTTAGGGTGCACTCATTTACATCCTTTCTAGCAATATAGGACTCTGTCGACTTTGCTTGCCATCTGTGGTGGTTTTGTGAAATTTGCTAAATTCCTGAGCCTCGGTTTTCTAATCAATAAAATAGCAAAGTCATACATACAAAGTGCTTGGCACAGTTAATGAGCATGTTAAGCGCTCAATAAATGTTTGCTCTTATTAATGCCTGTACATTCCTTGAGCCTGCGGATATGCTCATTTCCCACTTCAAGAAATAAGACTGTAGTTAGGATATTATCCCCATTTTACAGATGAAGAAACTAAAGCGCAAAGAAGTAACTTGGCCAAGAAAATAAGTTTGAAAAGTTGAGGAGTTGGGAGTTGATCCCAGGTGTGTCAGGCTTCATTATTTCACTGCCTTCCAAATCATGCTATTTCCTGCCCCTTAATCCATTAGTTGAGACGAAATTGACTAGACAATGCTTCTTGAGGGCAAGGGCCATCGTAACTTTCCAGCCACCTGTCCCACTACCCAGCAAATAGTAGACGTTTGTTAAGTACTTGTTGTTTGCCTTTACTGTTACAAGTATGTTCACATTGAAGCTCATTTAAGTCTCATGAGAACAGTTTTTGAAGCATGTATTTCCCTCTTTATCTTACGGGAAAAGGAGAAACCTATAATAGATTTGATTGGGTGAGCCTAACTCAAAATGTATGACTTTTTCAACATGGCTGCCACTGGATTGCTTTCCCTAATCCATTAGTTTTCCAGTAAATACTCATGAGAAGCTAATACAGAATAAGAATTGCATGAGGCCTATCTGCAGTGTCTATCAGGTAAATAGTGTAGTAGAAGTATTAGACACCTAGACATACCTGACTAATGCTGCCTCCCTTTCCCGGGCAAATGTTCACAAAATATACCCCACCGCACAATCACTGAAAAGAATACATTTGTATTTTCAACTCCACAGATCGTAACACATATCTTTGCAGACACATCCATGTAGCTGCCTTAAGCATAACCATCAAAACTACTATTCATTTGCTTTTCTCCGGGGAAAGAAAAAATGTATCACCTGCCGAGGTCCTAGATTATTAATGCTTTTATCAAAGCATCTGTGCTGTCAAAAAAAAAGTGTATTATTTGTTTAAAATGATTTGAAATATCTTGTTTTGCAGAACAATAATAAAAGTTTATCCTGTAATTTTGTAATTTAACCAAGTTAAGCCTATTAATTCTTCAAAGATCTAAGGATCGAAATGTAGAACACTATGTAGAAGGATAAGATGCTATTCTTGCATGCTATAGTCTACAATTTAATCAGAGCAACTAGACCTGCACACATCCAAGACCTTAATAACAGTATTGTAGCAATGCAGTTAACTGCATTGACATTGGAGTGAAGTGAATCTGGCTTAGAATCCAAGTTCTGACAGGCATGGACAAGATAGTTAACATCTATGGACCTCAGTTTCTACATATATAAAATAGGAATAATGGCACTTAACTCTTGGGGTTGCTGTGTGGCTCAAAAGTGAAAATATGAGTAAAGTTCTTAGCCAAGAGTGAATGTTCAGTGATTCGTGGCTTGGGAGAAAGAGAACACCAGGAATATTCATTAGGAATGCTTTTGACTGCAAGTAATGGATAACCCAGCTAATAGTGGCTTGAGGAAATAAGCCTTAATTTTCTTCAATTTACAAAACTTCTGAAGGTAGTTGGTTGCTGTAGTTCAGTGACTCAGCAATGCCATCAAAGACCTAAGCTCTTTTAGTGTCTGTGTTCTTCTACCTCCCTGCCATGTTGACTTTTCATTCTTACACTTGTTACTTGCAGGTTGCAAGATATAGTCCTCAATTCCAGGATTTATATTATAGTTCAAGGTTAGAAGAAGGGGGAAAGAGATAAAAGTATTTTTTTCTCCTCTTATTGGACCCTGTCCTTTTATCCCAAAAGGAAAAGACCCCAGCAGAGTTCCCTTTCAATTTCAGTACCTAGAACTAGGTCTCCTGGCCACTCCCAGGATTGGATGGCCATCTGATATAATGTTAACCAAACATTCAGATTTCACTCATTTTCCAATACTCTAGTAAAATTAAAGTTCACAAGGGGAAGCGGGTGTGGCTCAATCGATAGAGCTCCCGTCTACCATATGGGAGGCCCCAGGTTCGCTTCCTGGGGCCTCCTTGTGAGGGCAGGCCGGCCCACACGGCGCGGTGGGCTGATGCAGCAAGACCTCACAGCAAGGGGGAGATAAGCAGGCACAGAAAAAGCACACAGCGAATGGACACAGCAAGCACAAGCAGCAAGAGGGGGATAAATAAATAAATAAATAAATCTTAAAAAAAAAAAGTTCACATGGCAAATGTGTTTCTGTACAGCAGTGGAGATTTAATTTATAATGTAAACCAATTTGGTTTAAATGCATAAACTAAAACTTGAAATAACTGTAGTATCTAAGGCGTTGGTTCTTAGTCTTGGCTGCATATCAGAATCACCTGTGGAGTTGTAAAAAAAATTACTAGTGATTCTGATTTAATTGGTCTGGGGTAAAACCTGGGCATTGAGATTTTGGAACGCTCCCTAGGTCATGCTAATATACAGCCAAGGTTAAGAGCCGTTTGTGTAAGGATGGGGGTTCAAGTTGGTTTAATTTAATTTTCTGAGAGTTAATTTCTGTAACCCCTGGTCCCAGATAATCCTTTTATTGCAATCACCAGAATTAAAGGCTCAAATATATAGACTTGTTCCTGCACGTAGAATATCTTCAACATAACTATCTTTCTTGTTGACCCAAGGGCTCCTTTAGTGATTTAACATCATTAGAAATTGAAAATGTTTGACATTTGGATCATACACTTCCAAATATATTCTGAAAATGTTTGCTGATTGTTTTAATTCCTCGTGATTCCATGCCATTTTTCTCTTTTTCTTAAAAATAAAGTATGTTATTTGTCAGCTTCCACACATCTCCCTTCCCCAAAATCAGTTCCTGAGAGTTCTAATTAGCGGATTTTTAACTAGTTGGGGTTGTTTTTTCTTTTCTCAATTGCATAAGCAGGGATAAAGGGCATATTATTGATATAAAGCATAAGGGAGATTTTGGCAAAGATTGGGTTTTATTTTGAGGACCTATTAGAATCACAAATCCATGGAAACGGAGCAGTTGCCAACTCTTTTTGGTGAAAAAGAACTGTTTTCTGAGTATCACAGATTATATGTTCCAATACCATAAATTTTCTAAAAGGTACACTAATATAATCTAAACTTTAATTGAGCATTCATAACATTCTGGTTGATGTCTAGTAAACACAAAATTGACCTTGTCCTAATTTACTTTCCTTGGTGACATGCTTTGGAGCAGCAGAAAAATACGACTGCAATGAAAGTTTATCTGACTGTGAGATAAAGTAACCCCTTTAATGAAAGGTCATGTCAGCATGTGATGGACAAAAATAAACATTAGTTATCACTTAAAGCTAAAAGTTATTATCACCATGATTTATCACTTATAAATAACGAAATTATCAATACACTATGGTTTTGTAAACCAAAATCCCTCAAGTAACATACAAGCGTTGGGTTTTAGCTAGAATTAAAACATGCTTGTGGTTTAAGTTTTGTTTGTTTTTAATTTGTTTTTAGGCTTGCTAAGAGATATTTTCTCAGGGAAATAGGAAATGTTTTTGGCTTATGATTAATTTATGAGCAATAATGACTTGATAGCCAAGCGTAGGTTGCTTTAGGTGGACAATAAGAAACCTATTTGTTTCAAATATAAGGAAAGTAATTAATAATTTTCTAATTATTCTTCCCATTTGACTTTTATAAAACTATAGAAATTTTAAGTTTGGATTCATAAAGATGACCTAGTTCTACTCACCTACCTGACTTCCCTCCTCCTTTTAACATGAAGAAAATATTTACTGACTTTTCTAAACCCATCACATCAGTTTGAATTCCCCAGCAAGCAAATGCCAAAATAGAAGGTGTGGCAATTTGAGATTATTTATGAATCCCCAAAAGAGAAGGATTATGTTTGTAAACTAATCTATTCCTCTGGGTGTTATACTCTTTGAGTGCACTGAAATCAATTGAGATGTCTTTGATTAAATTACATGTTAAGATTAGGCTTTTTTATTTGACTACGTCAGAGTGCATGGTTCAGGTTGAGTCCCCACCCCCTTGCTGGGTCTGATATAAACAGACTCTCACTCAAGAAGACATAGAGGAAAGAAATATGTCATTTTTTATCCTGCCATGTGACAGGAAGGAGAAGGCTTAAACAGCTAAAGCCTGGGGAGAGATGGATCATTTGCCTGATATTTTACAGCTGATCTTGGGAAGAGAACCCAGACTGGTACAGGAAGCCCTGAGAGATAAACCATATGCCAGCCTGCAGCTGAGATCAGGAAGAAGCTGGGCCCATTGAGCCTCAAGAGCAGGGGTTCTTCAGGGGGTCTGTGGGCTGGAACTGAAAAAAATCAATGTATTATCTTTATTTTCCCTGACCTCTAACTGAAATCTAGCATTTCCTTCCCTTATGAATGTATGCAATAAATAAATTACAGTTGTATTCATTTCACCTGACTGACACAGGGATCTGTGGAACAAAAAAAAAAGGTTAAGAACCCTGCTCAAGAGGAAGAGCAAGCCCAGAAGGGGAGACAGAGACAAGGCAGAGATTGGCAACCATCTTGCTTCAACACGTGGCAGCTGACTTTGGTAAGAAAGCAATGTTGAGTGGGACTCTTTATGGTCTTGTAACTGTAAACTATTATCCCAAATAAATACCCCTTATAAAAGCCAACAGATTTCTGGTACTTTGCATCGGTACCCCGTTGGCAGACTAACACAAAAGGGCAAGAGATTTACTGAGGGAGAAGCCTGAGAAAGGCAAGGGGGAAAGGGAACAGGGATTAAGTGGGGAGAGCCTCAAAAAATGATACTGGTTTGACACCCATGAAGAGAGATAGAAGGATGGAGGATTTGGTAGAAAGAGTTTCAAACTGCAGTGCAACTCTGAGAAAATCTTGGCTAGGCCAATGTGGAGTTTCAGAGCAAAGATTGCCCATTAAAAGAGCTGGCATTGGGTAGGAATGGCCTACCTCTGGTACCCTCGTGGTGCTCAGTCCTTGACTGCAAGCAACCCAAAGAGAGCATGGCCTCAGCATGAAGGCTGTGGTGGATCCTGAAGGTGTGGCAGCTGGACTACATCTCTCACAGCAGGGTTTCTCTTGAAAGATCAGAGCAGTTTACTCCTTCAGCTACCATAGCCCACCCCTTGCACAACACAGACCTACTTCTCCATCTTTATTCTGGGATCAGCTCCTCCAAGGTTCCCACAGCTCTGTCCTCCTGAGGGGAAAGTTACATGAGGGAGATTGGTGAGGTGAACTATAGTCTTCTTGGGGCTGCAACTGGTACTCATCATCATCTTCTTCCATTACCCACTCTAAATTCACCTCACCCTCTGCTCTTAACTTGCAAGATCGTGGTGGTTTACCTGGTGGTGTGACTTAAACCCTTATTCCTCAGGGATCTGAGACCTTGGTAATCATACAATTCTAAGACAAGTTTCAACACATGGTGGCAGTTTGATATTATTTATGAACCTCAAAAAGAAAAATTATGTTTGTAAACTGGGTCTATTCCTCTGGGTGTGAGCCCCTTTGATTGTATTAGCTTCACCTGAGATGTCCTTGATTAAATTACCTATTAAGATTAGGGTTTTGATTCTACTACGTCAGTAGGGCATGACTCAGGGTTGAGTCCCTGCCTCCTTGGTGGGCTGATATAAATGGACACTCACAGAAGAAGATACACAGGAAGAGAGAGAGAGCGCTCCATAGACAAGGCAGAGGAGAGAACTTTGATCCTGAGGCCGCGGAAAAAGAGATGAGCCATTTGCCTGATGGTTTGCAGCTGAGCCTGGAAAAAAACAAGTTCTATGCCAGCCTGTAACTGAGAGAGAGGAAGGCTGAACCCTCGCAGAGATCACCGCCATCTTGCTTCAACATGTGGCAAATGACTTGGGTGAGGAAGTACCTTTTATGTTACCTTGAGTTGGACTCCTTAGGGCCTTGTAATTGTAAGCTTTTATCCCAAATAAATACCCTTTATAAAAGCCAACAGATTTCTAGTACTTTACATCAGCACCCTTTTGACAACATGTCCATTTACAGTTACAATGGGAGCAAAGGAGTACCAAGAAGCATCCAAGTGGATTACTTAGATATTTCTCCATGCCCCCCATTGTATAAAAGCAGCCCTGCCCCTCTTACTGATCCAGGTTAATCACCCCTGCCAAGATGGTGACTCCTCTTCTCACCTGTTGGTCCCTGGACTCAGGGAGTCTAAAACATCCAGGTAACTTTTGTGATTCAATGGGACTCTTGCTTGTCCCCCATCAAGAGTGTGTCCCCTTTGGGAACAAGAACCTCTAACTCTTCAGAGCCCAGAGTTGTGGGAATGGGAATTGCAAAGTCTCCCAGAAGTAGTAGTGATGGTAAATGGGGCCATTCCTGCTCTGGCCCTTAGCTCCCAGACCCGTGTGTTCTTACTGGGGCACAGCACCATCTAGAGATCTCTGATTTAGACCATAATCTGTATCCTGGAGGACTGTACCCCAATTTTGCAGACTGTGGCTTCAAAGCTGGTGCTTCAGCTGAGCCTTTGGCATTGCAACACTGTTAGGTTGTCTGCTTCTGGAGGGTGCAGTAGGCTGTGACTTGTGGATCTCATGACCATGGGTTTATTTCTATACCTTCTTTGAAGTGAAGTTGGTTCCCTGCTTGGATATAGTTATGTAAGATTCCATGTCTATGGTCAGGAAAGGCAAACCCATACTTGGAATAGGAATCTATCCCTGTGAGGACAAACTACTGACACTTCCAAGATGAAAGGAACCAAAGTCATCAACTTGCTGCCTTGTGGTCTCTTGGGGGAACACTGCCATCTCAGGGGTTTAGCATTGGTTTCTGTTGCTGGCAGCTGTAGCTAGACTGGCTTTGGTAAGTGGAATTTTAGGCTGTTGGACCATATGTAGCCTCCATCTCCACCACTGTGGTCCCTCTATTCATGTACCCATCATGCCCAATGCTGAAGGCTGACTAATGTCAACTGGCTGAGACATTTTTGTCTACTCAGTTGCTCAATGCCTCTTCCTCAGTGGATGATTTTTGATGGGCATTAACATATGATACAAAATTTTTCACACTTTGTGTCCACTGCCATATGTTCATTTACATACCTCTACCCAGGACCTCCCATCTTCTAGTACTTTCTCTTTTAGGCCCATGACTGCCTGGTCATGCTATTGGCTAAAGATTAGAAATCTCTAGATATTCTCACCATGGGGCACTTCTTCCACAGTAAGTGGATGACCAGGTGCACTGCTTGCAAGTCCTCTTGTTAGGAAGATTTTCCCTCTCTGCTGTCTCTCAGCCTGAATAAGGCTATTTTCAGTTTGCACCCACACACTGAGCCAACTGTCCATAATCTTTGCTTGGGCTTTTTCCTCCTCCTTCAGCTGGTCATAGGGCATCCTACTGTATGGCCATAGGTGGATGCTGAGGGAGGGGAGCTGGTACAATTATGTGGGTGATTTGGGGGTCTGGGCTTCCTGTTCATCAGCTTATTCATGTCCTCTGATCCTATTTGACCTCAATCCCTGATATACCATCTCCTTCTTACAATGGAGTACCACTGGACCTGTTTAACTTTATGAATTGGCAGGTCTGGCAGAAGTCAGTTCATAATGGGCAGTTCTAGATGCATAGTTTCTTGGTGCTGTAGAGTCAAGGATTCTACCTCTATCATGACTCGGTAACATACAAGGAGCTGTTTCTTGAAATGTGTATCATTCTTTACTATAGATGCTGTGATGGTTTGAAGCTATATGGATCCCAGAAAAGTATGTTCTTAAAGCTAATCCATTCCTATTGGTGTAAACCTATTGTAAGTAGGGCCTTTGATTAGGTTACTTCAGTTAAGGTGTGACCCAGGGTGGGTCTTAATCCTCTTACTGGAGTCCTTTATAAGAGAATGTAATTCAGACACAAAAGAAAAAAAAACAATGAAGTCAGCAGTTGAAAGTAATGAAAACTGGAAGAGAAGGGAGAGCCCGAAAGATGCTGCAATGTGCCTTGCCGTGTAACAGAGGAGTCCAGGATGACCAGCAGCTGGTCTTCAGGGAGAAAGCATTGTCTGATGATTCCTTGATTTGGATTTTCACAGCCCCAGAACTGTAAGCATGTAAGCTAATAAATCCCCATTATAAAGCCGACCCATTTCTGGTATATTGCTTTTGGCAGCCCAGCAGACAAAAACAGATGTCATGGCCTTGCTCCAAAGCCCCATGGCCCTGGGTTGTGATTCTCTTATTTGGCCTTGCCATAAACTCGATACTGCATCTTTTCCTACCCACTGACACCTCCAATACCATGGGATTTGCCACATAGTCACGTCTAAGTGGCAGGGCTGCAAATGGACCTGCTGTAGACCCTTTCCTGATCCAGACCCCACTTAAAGATGGAAGTCTTCCATGTCCCCTGGTATATGGACCACAGCAGTATTCCTATATGTAGAATATGTTGCCTCCATAACCTGAAGAGGTCCACCAAGAATTGCACCTTCTTCTTTGAAAGAAGGGGTGCAAGATGTAGCAATGTGTCTTTTACTTTGGAGGATATAATCTGGCATGACCCTGACCCCTAGACTTCTAAAACTTTACTGAAGTAGCCTTTCTGAATCATCACACAGTTTGTCTCCCGTTCTCTGGCAAGGTCTCCAGCTTACTAGCCATCTCTATTTTATTGATATTTTGGATCAATGTAATATTCTTTGGGTATCCAGATGAACCAGATCTCTTTGGGCTATATTAAGAAAGAAGATAGCTGAGTTAACATAACCCTGGGACAAAACTGTAAGTGAATATTGTTCATTCCAAGAAATGTGAACTGTTTCAGATCCTCTTTTCCAATTCGGCAGTCACCCAGTCAGTGACTGCATACCATGACCTGAGGCCTCATTAATTTGCTCTAGCAACAATGCATGTGTGGTACAGTAACTGTGACCAGGGTTCCTATTTGGCCAAGCTTGCAGTAGTCTACAATCACTCTCCAGGATCCATCCAGCTTCACAGTGGCCAGCCTGGCAAATTAAATGTAGATATGACAGGGACTGCCATCCCTGCATCCTTTAGATCTTTAATGGTGGCACTAGTTTCTTCCATCCCCCCATGGATGCAATATTGCTTTTTTTTTTTTTGCAATATTGCTTATAATCGACTATTTTTGCTGGGAATGGGAAGACCAGCTTCAGAGGCTTCCACTTGACTTTCCTCACCTGTGATCTTTTTAACCTCATAGGCCAAGGAACCCATGTGGGGATTATTCCTATTGCCAAGTGAGTCAGTTTCAATCATATACATGGGAATGTGAGAAATGACCACTGTTGGGTCTGAAGATACAGTGGATTCACTGGCAGCCAGTGTTAAGTAGCTTGCTAATTGGCTGCCCATCTACTTTGCCCCTAGGGACACCATATCCTATTAACCATCTCCACAATACCCTATGGGTCAAGTCCCATAGGTCAAAAAACCTTGCCAGTTGTTATAGTAATTGCTGATCGTGCTTCTGGAGGTTAAGTGCCACCATCTGGCCTCTATTACACTAGACTCATCAGCCCCATCACTACTAACAAGCCCAGCTTTGTGATCACCTCTCCTACCATCATCCCTAGTCAGCAGAGGAGAGTCACCACTGGATATTTTAGAGATGCTGGTGCCCTCTGTCCAGTGCATTCCTGATGGCCTTGGTGAATGGCATGGAATATTATCCTCTGGTGGTCTTCTGGTCCCCCTAATATAATAAAAATAAAAAAGTGTATCTATATTAAAAAAGAAAACAGCAAGCAAACAGATGAAAGAACCCACTTAGGGGAGCTGATATGGCTCAGTGGTTCAGCGCTGGCTTGCCATATACGAGGTCCTGGGCTCAATCCCTAGCCCCGATACCTCAAAAAAAAAAAGAGATTGGAGCTTTGATTCAACCATGTCAGTAAGACATGACTCAAGTTGAGTCCCTGCCCCCTTGGTGGGCTGATATAAACATACACTCACTGAAAAAGACACACAGAGAGGGCTCCATCAATTTTGATCCTGGGGCCCCGGGGAGAGATGAGTCATTCACCTGATAGTTTGCAGCTGACCTTGGGAAGAGAACAGAAGAACTGAGGAGGCCCAGAAAGAAACGAGCTCTATGCCAGGAGAGAGAAGAAGCCCTGAGAGACAAGTCCTATGACAGCCTGCAGCTGAGAGAGAGGAAGCTCAGAGGGGAAGGCTGAACCGTCGCAGAGATCAGCAACCATCTTGCTTCAAAACATGTGGCAACTGACTTTGGTGAGAAAGCAGCCTTGAGTTGGACTCTTTACGGCCTAGTAACTGTGAGCTTTTCCCCCAAATAAATACCCTTTATAGAAAACAATACATTTCTGGTACTTTGCATCAGCTCCTCTTTGGCAGACTAATACACTCCTTTATCAGATCTAGTGTGTCCCCAGATGAGTTATGCTGGAATTTAATCCCAGTTATTGGCCTGACAGCCAGGAGAGAAAGTGGGGGCAGCTTTTGGAGGGGGTGGGCATGTGTTGCCTTGTGGGAGAGGCCTCTGCAGTGTTTTCCTGCATGAGGGAAGTCTAGCTTTTAAAAAGGAGTTGTGGGCCACCTCTGCAAGCTCTGTATGTTCAGGCAAGTCAGTGAAGCCAAAATCTTTGGGGACATCCTCCCCATATCTCCATCCCATATTTCAGGGTCTCAGGTTTTCCCAACCAGGGCACTGACCTTATTGTAAACAACTTAGCTGAGCATTTAAAAGACTCTGGAGGTTCATGACACTTTAAAATCTTGTCATTGCTCCCCATATCGTCTTCTTCCAGGGCAGAAGACATGAACCTCTTTGTAAACTACCAAAGGGTCCTCTGGAGCTCACACGTAGCCTTTAACTAGTTAATTACATGTAGTTTCTCATCACTCTGCAAGGAATTTTTCAGCTCCACTGTCCTCATATGTATTGTAACTCCCATGACTTTCAAATGCCTGAACCATTGTACTGGTAAGAGCATTCCTTTCTGCTAGATGTTCCCAAGGTCACCAATGTTGGATTTTTTTAGAAGTTGGGCAACTATCTTGTGCCAGGGACTATCTTTGTCCTGCATACCACTTGGATTGTGTCCTCCTTGCCAGCTGGTGATGAGCAATCCAATCTCAATACCCTAGCTTAACTCCTGCTTTCTAGAAGTACTCCTGGTACCGACTCTATTATTTCAAGTTTTCTGGGAAACAGAAGC
>JAQZBX010049861.1:0-19811 GCA_029593785.1 Cabassous unicinctus
AGGATGCTGGCAGCATCTTCAGAGTCTGGGCCAAAGAGAAGGCTAGGCAGCCTCCCTCCACTTCCTTTGTGAGAAGCAGAAGTCAAGTGGCCTGGAGTTTCTTCCTGGTTTAAGAATGAGCTGGAGGGCACCTGGGTCAAAAAGCAAGGATGAATGTTGGGGGCAGTTGCTCTTGTTAGGGAGAGCTTCCTGTGCACTCAATGATTTCCCCCTATTTTACAGATGAGCTGTTGTCACCAGCACCAGGGTCCCAGAATGGAAGGTGTGACTCAGGTTCTCCTCTCTCCCCCATTTTCGTTTCTTCTGCTGATCATAAGAAGCCTTGTTCTTCATTGAGTGCTTCCTAGGCTAGGCAGATCTCCCTAGTACCATGCTTTTTAGGCACCTTCATGTCTCCTACTACAATCCTCAACAACCCTGATGAGGATGGAGTCCCAGATTCCCAGACATGTACATAGTTTATGGACCTTCTCTTTCCCAATTCACTTGTGCCAAGTTCTCCTAGTCCCTTGCTGTGACTACATACAAATTGTTCCCCAATACATTAGGTGGTCTGGAAACAGCCTTCCATGATGCAGAGGATGTCCCATCTAAAGGAGGCTCTCCAGGCTCAGTGGCATGAATAGGGAAGGGCTGACCTGTTGATGTCAAGGGACAAAGTGTGTCTGGATATCTGGGTGAGGTTTTCCTTCCAGCACTGGCCCCCTGGATTCTCTGCCCCACAAGCTGGGCTGAAGGCTGTGCTTCCCATCATCAAGGAACTCCTAAAGTCTCCAGACCTTATACACTGCTCTCTTAATCTCCTTTACAAATGCACAGGAAAGGAACCACCATTAATAGGTCCGTAGCTGTAATCATAGGATGATTGCAGCCAAGGTAATGCCAGACCCTCCCTGACACCACCACATACTCTTCACTATGGTCTGTGTTAAAAATAGTCACACCTGAAGCAAATGCACTCTCTTTTTTCAGTTGACATTGGCATCCACCATAGAGGGATGTGAGGGTGCCCTCCTAACTTCCTGGGTGTGTCACCTGCTGATGATCTCAATGTCAAATGTTACTGTCAGTCTTGCCAACTAGAAAGTGAATCCCAGGAAGGGAGGGAAATTGTCTGTTTGTTCTTTGAATTAGGCTAGCTCTTAAAGAAGTGCTGCCATATTGTGGCAGTTTGAATCAGGGTAGGTCTCAGAAAATCCTATTCTTATAGCTAATCTATTCCTATGCAAGTAAAACTATTGTACTTTGGACCTTTTGATTAGATTCACTTATGGGAAATTCTTTTTAACTAGATCACTTCAGTAGGGCATGACCCAGTATGGGATTTTAAAAATATTTTTTATTTTTTAAAAGATACTTAGATTACATAAATGTTACATAAAAATAAAGGAGATTCCCATATGCCCTTCTCTCTACACCCCCCACATTTTCCCACATTAACAACATCATTCATTAGTGTTGTATGTTAATTACAATTGATGAATACATTTTGAAGCATTGCCACTAAGCATGGATTAGAGTTTACATTGTAGTTTACACTCACTCTTCACAATTTTGTAGGTTATGGCAAAATATATAATGCCCTGTATCTGTCATTGCAATGTCATTCAGGACAATTCCCAAGTCCCAAAAATGCTCCCAAATTACACTTGTTTTTCCCTCTCCCTGCCCTCAGAACCTCCAGTGGTCACTGTGTCCATAACAATGATATAAGATGTTACATTGCTAGAATCACAAGTCTATAGCACAGTACCAGTACGTCCACTAGGACCCATAGTTCTCTCCCCATTCAGAGGATTCTGGGATAGCGATGCCCACTCCACCTCTAATTCAGAAGGGGCCTTGACCCCATAGGGTAGATGGGTGGAACTCTCTTGCTTGCAGTAGTAGACTCTCTCAGCTCCTTGGGATGTTTGTTGTCCATCATCATCTCCTTGTTTGTTGTCCTGGGTGAATCCAAAGAATTTGAGAGTAGGTGTTGCAACTCTGTTGAGATTCAGGGCCGAGCTGACACATGGACAGCCCAAAGATTTAAGTCTCTTGGATGTACACCTATCAACTCTACTACTAAATATAGGTTCAAATAGAAGTGTCAGAAGAGCCATGTGTAGGGAAACCACAACTGAGAACAATTCTGTCTCACTGGGGAGTATAAACTCCAAAGTAGGGCCCACTGGCAAGTCACAATAATCCTGAGCTATCTGCCCTGACTATAGTGCCTGGATGTCTGCAAAGCCCTCAGGAGCCTTGCTATTTGAGGTAGTATTTACTTTGTTAGAAAATGAGGTCCTGCTGAGACATGAATAAACAAAACATCTGGGAAGACTTTCCAACTCACTTTGAAGTCTCTTAGCCATAAAAACACGTTTGTCTTTAACCTTTCCCCCTTTTGGTCAAGGTCTTTCTCCAGTTGCATTGCTAGTTGCTGCTTGGTAGTAATCCCTCAGTGACAGGAAAGCTTATTCCCACGGGTCATATCCCACAGTGCAGGAAATGTAATGTATTTATATACTGAGTTTGGCTTAGAGAGAGGCCACAATTGAGCAACAAGGAGGCTCCCAGAAGACAATTCTTAGGCACCCTAAAAAACTAGGCTAAGTTTCAATTTCAAAAGTAAAGATTCATAAGTACAATTACCAATATCAAGAGCCCATCAATGGACCATCTTCCTTCACTAGTCATTGTCCCTATAATGAGAGGATTCTTGCTCTTCCATTAGAGAATATGGCAGAGCTCCTCAGGATGGGAATTTGATATTCTTTCAGTTATTGTGTATATCTCCACCAACAGTGACAATGCCCCATGAAAAATTGAGCACATTTTTATGCCTTATATGTATGCTCCAAGTGAACCTCCTCCCATGTATCCCCCATTAGTGATGTCCTTCACAAATGATCCTGCACGGTCAGAGTTGTAATCCTTCTGTGATCCAAAATCTCTTCTTCAAAAATGAAGTCAAAAAATAACCAAATACAATTAAAAAGAAAATGAATTAATAATGATAGTTTTAAAAATAAGAAATAAAATACAAAAAAATTTTAAATTAAACATATTTGGAAGAATAATAAAAAATATATTTTTTTAAATTTTTACATTATGTCTTTCATCAATGTAAGGTCTGTTTTCTTGTATGTACAGTGACATTTTCTTCTGTTTATTCCCCCACTGTCTATTTTTTTTTTCATTTTGTCTTGAAAGAAGTTTTAGTTTACAGAAAAGTCATGTACAGGATACAGGGAATTTCCATATACCCAACACCCTCCCCCTTTCTCTCTTTCCCTTATTAATAACATTTTATATGTGGATGGTACATTTTTTACAATTGATGTACAAATATTGAAACATAGCTACTAAACATCATCAATGGTTGACATTATAGTTTACATTTTGGACTATTTACTTTTATAAATTTTGATGAAATTTAACATGGATTGTATCCATCATTGTAAGATCATATAGAACACTTCCATTGCCCCTAAAATGCCCCATGTTCCATCTAATCTATTCCTCTCTCTCCCTCCCCAGAAATCCCATGTAACTACCAGGCTTCACTCCTTGAAGAAAAAGATTCATCATTACTTGCAAAAACATTGAGAGCTTGACACACTGGTCTGTCCTCTTCTATGAGGCACTGCCTATGGTCACAAGAGACTCCTGCCCCTCTATTTGAGAACATAGCAGGATTCCTCAGGATTGGAGACTAACAACTTCCCACTCATTATGTGGGTCTCCACCCACTGATACAAAGCACTATGACAAGATGAATATTCAAACACACCCTAGAAGCTTGCCCAGGTATGTCCTGTCCCAAATGCCTCACACAACGATCACCCTAAACCAGTAACCCTCCACTGCCATGTTGCCAAAAGAACATTCCTAACATTGGAGTTTCAAACACATACCCACAAATCCCCAGTGTTCACCTGCTCCCTTCCTCCAAACTCCCCCCAGTTCCATGGACTGTCCAACCCAACCTCCCAACCTAGACCTCTGGCAAAACAGCACTGTTTAAACCAAAAATATTATCACACCACTGTCATGCCCCTCCACTGCACAACTACAGACTTTCAAATTATCATAGATTTTGTCCATATAGGCATTGGCTCACAACCTTCTTCTCCTTTTCTATCTTCTGTTATCCAATCTCAATTTGCTTAATTCATATCAGTGTGGTCATGTAATATTTGTCCTTCAGTGCCTAGCTTGCTTCACTCAACATAAGGTCTTCAAGACTCATCAATGTTATCCCGTGTGCTAATACTGCATTCTTTCTTACAGCTGAGTAATATTCTATTGTATGTATATAACACAATTTGTTTATCCATTCACCTTTTGATGGGCATTTGGGTTGATTCTAACTTTTGGCAATAGTGAATAATGCCATTGTGAACATTGGTGTGCTAATACCTGTTCATGTCCTTGCTTTCAATTCTTCTGGTTACATATCCAGCAGAGGAATTGCTGGATCATATGGCAGATCTATAGTTAGCTTCCTGAGGAACTGCCAAACGGTCCTCCACAACGGTTGCAACATTCTGTATTCCCATCATCAGTAGATGAGGGTTCCCATTTCTCCACATCCTCTCCAACACTTGTAGTTTTCTTTTTTTAGTATCCACCAGTCTAATGGGTGTAAGATGATATGTGATTGTAGTTTTGATTCACATTTCCTTAAAAGCTAGTGATGTTAAACATTTTTTCATGTGCTTTTTAGCCATTTGTATTTCTTCTTTGGGGAAGTGTCTATTCAAATCACTTCCTCATTTTTAAAAATGGTTGTTTGTCTTTTTATTTTTGAGGTGTAGGATTTCTTTACGTATACTGGATATTAGGCCCCTATCAGATATATTCTTATCAAATATTTTCTCCCATTGAGTAGGCTTCCTTTTCACTCTCTTGACAAATTCCTTTGAGGTGCAAAAGTTTTTAATTTTGAGGAGATCCCATTTATCTATTTTTTATATGGCTATTAAAAAATCAGAGGACCACAAGTATTGGAGTGTATGTGGAGGAACGGTAACACTCATCCACCACTGGATGGAGTGTAGAATGGTCAAGTAATTGTGGAGAACAGTTTGGCAGTTCCTCAAGAAAATATAGAATTTCCATATGATCTAGCAATTCCACTGCTGGGTATATACCCTGAAGAATTGAAAGAAAGGAGACAAACAGATATATGCACACAAACGTTTATAGCGGCATTATTCACTATTGCCACAAGTTGGAATCAACCCAAATGCCCATCAAAAGATGAATGGATAAACAAAATTTGGTACATACACACAATGGAATATTGCTCCACTGGAAGAAGGAATACAGTAATACATGGGACAATATGAATGAGTCTTGAGGAGCTTATGTTGAGTGAAGCAAGGCAGGCATCAAAGGACAAATATTACATAACCTCAATGACACGGATTAGGGAAATTGAGCAGACTCAGAGAGCTATTGTTGGGAAGATAGGTTTACAGGAAATAGAAAGGGAGAAGGTTATGAGTCAATGTTCATATGGCCATAATCTATGATAAGGTGGAAGTGTGTAGTTGTGCATTCAAAGGATATGACAAGAGGGTAGTGATATTATTGGGTTGGGTGATGCAGGTTTCACAGGTGGGTAGATTGGGAACGGTGGATTCTAAGGTCTTTAGAATTGGGGGGAGGGTTGTGGGAGGGACCAGGTGAAGACTGGGGATTGGTGCATATGTGGTTGAAAGTACAAAATTCGGAAAATTCTTATGCCAATATGACAAGGAAAGATTACTGGTTTAGGGTGTTGGATGGGGGGGGCATTTGGGACAGGGCACACCTGGAGCAGGCTTCAAGGGAGTGTGTGAGTGATCATTTTGTCATAATGTTGTATCAGTGGATAGAGACCCACATAATGAGTGAAAGGAGAGGAACTCCTATCCTGGAGAGAACCGATAAGTTCTAAAACAGAAGGGCAGGATTGTCTCGAGAGCATGGGCAGTTCCTAATAGGGGAGGACATATCAATGTGTCAAGACCTCAGTGTTGCAAGGAACTATGAATCCTGTCATCCAAGGAGAGAATCTGGCTGGTCGCCATGGGCACCAAGGGCAGGGGGAGGGAGGAATAGAATAGATAGAACAGGGGGTATTTAGTGGGCAATGGAAGTTTTCTACATGATATAGTAACTATGGACACAAGCCATGTTAAATAACATCAAAATTTATACAAGTGTGTGGTTTAAGATGTAAACCATAATGTAAACCATTGACCATGGTTTGGAGCTTTGTTTTACTATTTGTATATCAGGTGTAACAAAAGTACTATTCACATATAAAATTGTATTAATGCATGAAGTGGAAAGAGGGGGAGGATATTGTGTCTATGGGAGCCCCCTGCATTCTGTGTGTGAATTTACTGTGACGTAAAATGTCTTGGAAACAAAATTTTAAAAAGTAAGATACTGCAGAATAAGTGAAAGAAAATTTTACTGTACATATAGGACAAAAGATATTACAGTGATGAAAGGCAAAATGTCAAAAAATACTATTTTTCATTATTTTTTAATATCTAATTCTTTTACTTTCTTTAATTTTTTATGTATTTTATTTCTTATATTTAAACCTACCATTATTATTTAATTTTCCTATTAATTATATTTGGCTATTTTATTGGCTTCACTTTTGAAGAAGCTTTGGTCACAGAAGAGTTACAACTGAGGAAGGGGAGGATCACTGGTGTGGGGTATCAGTGATGGGGGATACATGGGAGGAAGTTCACCTGGACATGCAAATAAGGTATATAAATGTGTTCAAGTTTTCACAGGATATTGTTACAGTGGGAAGTGATTCACACAATAACTGAGAGAATACTGAATTCTCATCTTGGAAAGCTCTGTCACATTCTCTAATGAAGCAGCAACTGTCTTCTAAGTTCACGGACAATGACTGGTGAAGGAGGATGGTCCATTGATGGGCCTTTTATATTGATGACTATGCTTGTGAGCCTTTGCTCTTGAAATTGAAACTTAGCCTAGTGTTTTGGTGTGCCTAAGAGTTGCCTCCTGATAGTCTCGTTGTTGCTCAATTGTGGACTCTTTCAAGGCAAAACTCAGCATATAAATGCATTACCATCCCCCCCAGCATGGGACATGACTCCCACGGATCAGCCTCCCTTGCATCAGGGGATTACTACCAAGCAGCATCTAGCAATGCAACTAGAAAAAGTCCTCAAATAAAAGTGGGAAAACGTAAAGACAAATGAGTTTATATGGCTAATATACTTCAAAGTGAGGTCATCCCAGAGGTAATGCTTATACCCACCTTAGCAGGATCACATAGACTGCTAAAGTGGATACTACCTCAAATATTGGGGCTTCTGAGGGCTCTGTCTTATTGTCAGGGCAGATAGCTCTGGAGATCAGTGCTTTCTGATGGGCCTTTCTTTGGTGTTTGTATTCTTGAGAGTGACATAGTTGAAATCAATTGTGGTTTCCCTAAAAATGGCTCATCTGTCTCTTCTATTTGAACTTATACTTGGTGCTGGAGTTGGTAGTTGTATGTCTAAGAAACTTGAATCTTTGGGCAATCCATGTAACAGCTGCGCCCTGAGCCTCAGCAGAGTAGTAACACCTACTTTCCAGTTCATTGGACTCACCCCCAGGACAACTAACAAGGAGGTGAAGATTGAGAACAACCACACCAAGGAAATGAGAGAGCCTATAACTGCAAGCAAAAGAGTCCCATCTATTGGCTGTATGGGATCAAAGCCCACTCTCAATTAGAGATGGAGTGGACATCACCATCTCAGAACCCTCAGGATTGGGGAATGAACTATGGACTACAGTGGACTTACTGGTATTCTACAATAGACTTGTTGTGATTCTAGCAATGGAGGAAATTACTGCATTGATGTGTAGGCAGTGGCCATTGGAGGCTCTGGGGGCAAATGTGGGGGCTTTTATGGGACTTGGGGATCATCCTGAATGGCATTACAATGACAGATATAGGTCATTATATATCTTCCCATGGCCTGAAGATTTGTGTGGGAGAGAGTGTAAACTACAATGTGAGCTATGGTCTATGCTCAGTGGTAATGTCCCAGGATGCATTTATCAATTGTAATGAATGTGCCCCTGTAATGAAGGATATTGCTTATGTGGGAGGCTGTGGGAGGTGTGGGGAGTGGGGCATGTGGGAATCATTATATTTTTTGCATAACGTTTGTTTGCTCTAAGTATCTTTAAAAAATATTTTTAAAAAAGTAAATCAATCAAAGTAAATCACCACATAAACAGAATGAAGGGGAAAAAAATCACATAATCATCTCTGTAAATGCAGAAAAAGCATTCAACAAAATAAATGACCCTCTCCTGATAAAAACACTTCAAAAGATAGGAATAGAAGGAAACATCCTCAACATAACAAAGGGTATACATGAAAAACATACATTAACATCATATTCAATGGTGAAATCCTAAAAGCTTTGTCTTTAAGTTGTGGAACAAGACAGGGATGTCACTGTCACCACTCTTATTTAACATTGTGTGAGAAGTACTTGCTTGAGCATTTAGGCAAGAAAAAAATATAAAAGTCCTCCAAATTGGAGAGCAAGAGGTACAACTTTCACTATTTGCAGTTGATGATCCTATACTTGAAAGCCCTGAGAAATCTGCATCAAAGCATTTAGAGCTTATAAATGAGTTCAGCAAATTGTGAGATTAAAAGAATAATGTGCAAAAATCAATAGCATTTCTCTACACCAATAATGAGCATTCTGAGTAGGAAATCAAGAAACAAATCCCATTTAAAATAACAACTAAAAGAATGAAATAACTAAGAATAAATTTAATTAAAGACGTAAATGACTTATATGAAGAAAACTACACAAAATAAAAAAGGAAATAAAAAAGACTTAAATAAATGGAAGAATATTCCCTGTTCATGGATAGGAAGACTACACATCATTAAGATATTTATCCTACCCCAACTTATTTACCTATTTAAAGCAATCCCAATAAAAATTACAACAGCATTTTTTACTGAATTGGACAAGGAAACCATGAAATTTATTTGGAAGGCTAAGAGACCTCAAATAGCCAAAGACCAATTAAAAAGTAACATGAAATCAGAGGAATCACACTGCCTAACTTTAAAACACTATAAAACTTCAGTGGCCAAAACTGCATGGTATTGACACAAGGATAGACATACTAAGGACATAAGAAGGATATTAATTTTATAGTTAATTTTTGTATGGGGTTTGAGATGGTGCTCCTCTCTCATTCTTTTGGATATGGATAGCCAATTCTCCAGGCACTATTTGTTGAAAAGGCCATTCACACCCAGTTGAGTGGGCTTGTCAAATATCAGATGAATCTATATGCAAGGATGTATATCAGAACTCTCAATTCAGTTCCATTTGTCAGTTCATCTATCCTTTTGCCCATACCACGCAGTTTTGAACATGTAGCTTTGAAGTTTGTTTTAAAACAAAGTGGTATAATTCTTCCAATTTAATTTTTCTTTTTCAATATGTCTTTGGCAATTCAGGGCATTTGCCCTTCCAAATAAATTTCATAGTTAGTCTTTCCAATTCAGCAAAAAATGCTGTATTGATCTTTATTGAGTTTGCATTAAATCTGTAGACTAGTTTGGGTAGGATAGACATCTAAATGATGTTTAGCCTTCCTATCCATGAACAGGGGAGTATTCTTCTATTTATTTAATTCTTCTTTGAGTTCCTTTAACAGTGTTGTGTATTTTTCTGTGTATAAGTCATTTATATCTTTCATTAAATTTACTCCTAGGTATTTGATTCTTTTAGTTACTAATGCAAATGCTATTTTTTTCTTGATTTTCTCCTCAGATTGCTCACTATTGGTGAACAAATGCTACTGATTTTTGCACATTGATCTTATGACCTGCAACTTTAGTGAACTCATTTATCAGTTCTAGAAACTTTTTTGTGGATTTCTCAGGGCTTTCTATGTATAGGATCTTGTCAACTGCAAATAGTGAAATTATTACTGCTTCCTTTCCAATTTTGATGTCTTTTTTATCTTTTTCTGGCCTCAGTGCTCAAGCAAGTACTTCTAAGACAATGTTAAATTGGAGCAGTGATAGTGGACACCCATGTCTTGTTCCCAAACTTAGAGGTAAAGCTTTGGGGATTTCACCATTAAATATGGTGTTAGCCATAGGCTTTTCGTATATACCCTTTATCATGTTGAGAAAGTTTCTTTCTATTCCTGTTTTTTGCAGGGTTTTTATCAGGAAAGTGTGCAGTATTTTGTTGAAAGCTTTTTCAGTGTATATAGATGTGATCATGTGAGTTTTTTCTTTTGATCTGTTTATTCAATGTATTACATTGATTGTTTTTCTTGTTGAAACATTCTTGCATACCAGGGATGAATTACTCCTGGTCATGGTGTATAATTCATTTGATGTGTTGTTGAATATGATTAGGAAGTATTTTGTTGAGGATTTTAACATGTAGATTCATTTGAGAGATTGGTCTATTTTTTTCCTTTCTTGTGGCATCTTTGTTTGGTTTTGGTATTAGGGTTTTTGGCATCATATAATGAGTTAGGCAGTGTTACCTCCACTTTTATTTTCTGGAAGAGGTTAAGCAGGATTAGCATTATTTCTAACTGGAATGTTTGGTAAATTTCACCAGTGAAGCCATCTGGTACTGGGCTCTCCTTAGTTGGAGGTTTTTGATGGCCAATTTGAAGTCATTACTTCTGATTGGTCTGTTTGTGTGTTTCTAGGAATTTGTCCCTTTCTTCTGAATTATTCATCTTGATGGCATACATTTTGTCAAAGTATCCGCTTATGATACTTCTTATTTCAGTAAGGTCAGTTACTGATATCCCCTTCCTTGTTTCTTATTTATTTATTTGCATCTTCTCTCTTTCTTATTTTGTTAGTCTAGGTAAGGGTTTCTCAATTTTATTAACCTTCTCAAAGAATCAGCTTTTGATTTTATTTTTTCTATTGATTTCTTATTTTCAATTTCATTTAGCTCTGCTCTAATCTTTGTTATATCCTTCTTTCTACTTACTTTGGGTTTAGATTGTTATATTTCTAATTCCTCCAGGTGTGCAGTTAGTTCTTTGATTTTACCTCTTTCATAGTTTTTAATATAGGCATTTATGGCTATAAATTTCCCTGTCAGTACAGCTTTTGCTGCATCTTATAAGTTTTCATATACTGTCTTGTCATTTTCATTCATTTCAAGGTAATTACAAATTTCTTTTGCAATTTCCTCCTTGATCCCCTGATTGTCTAAGAGTGTGTTGTTTAACACCTAAATCTTTGTGCCTAATCTGCTTCTCTGCCCCTTACTGATTTCCAGCTTCAATCCTTTGTGGTCAGAAAAATTGCTTTCTATAAATTCAATCTTTCTAAATTCATTCAGAGTTGTTCTATGGCCTAGCATGTGATCTATCCTGGAGAATGAGCCATGTGCACTTGAGAAGAATGTATATCCTGCTCTCTTGGCATGTAATGTTCTGTATATGTCTAGTATGTCCAGATCCTTTAATTTATTATTCAAGGTCTTTGTGTCTTTATTGATTCTCTGATGAGATGTTCTGTTCAATGGTGATAATGGTGTATTGAAGTCCCCCACTATAATTTTAGAGGCATCTATTTCTCCACTTAATTTTTTCCAGTGTTTGCCTCATGTATTTGGAGGCATCCATGTTAGGTGCATAAATGTTTATGATTGTTCTTTCTTCTTGATAGATTATCACTTTTATTAGCATATGGTGGCTTTCTTTGTCTCTTACAATAGTTTTGCTTTTAAAGTCTATTTTGTCTGATATTAGTATAGCTACTCCCACCCATTTTTGGTTATTGTTTTCATGTAAAATTGTTTTCTAACCATTCATTATTACTTTCCTTGAGTCCCTGGATGTAAGATGAGTTTCTTGTAGACAGCATATGTATGGATCATATTCCCTTGTCCATTCTGCCAGTCTATTTGTTGGATAGTCTAATCTTTTAACATTCAATGTTATTGCTATCAAGGAATTACTTACATTAGCCATAGTTTCTTTGGGTTTATGCATGCCATATGTTGTTTTTATTTCTCTTTTTATATTTTTTGCTGTTCTTACATACTCCTCCAACTCCTTCCTGTTTTTCCTTTCAACATGCAGAACTCATTTATTATTTTTTGAGGGGCAAGTTTCTGATTGACATACTCTCTTAATTTCTGTTTATCTGTGAATATTTTGAATTCTCCCTCATTTTTGAATCCCAGCTTTGCTGGATAGAGAATTCTTGGCTTGTAGTTTTTCCTTTAGCACCTTAACTTTGTCATACCACTGCCTTCTTGGTTCCATTGTTTCTGATGAGAAATCAGCTCTTAATCCTAATGAGCTTTCCCATATGTGATGGCTTCCTTTTCTCTTGCTGCTTTCAGTATTCCCTCTTGTCTTGAGTGTTGGATAACTTGACAAGTATATGTCTCAGGATAGGCATGTTATGATTTATACTGTTTGGGGTGTGCTGTGCTTCCTGGATATGTACATGCATCCCTTAATAGGTTTGGGAAATTTTCAGCCATTATTTTCTCCAACCCTCCTTCTGTCCCCTTTCACTTCTCTTCTTCCTCTGTAATGCCTATAATGCATATGTTTGTGTGTTTCATATTGTTGTTCAAACACCTAACTTCCTGATGGATTTTTCCTACCTTATTATCTTTCTGTTCTACTATCTGTTTAATTTCAGCTGTACTGTCTTCCACATCACTGAGTCTTTCCTCTCCCTGTTCAAATCTGCTGTTATGTGCTTCCAGTGTATTTTTTATTTCTTGCATTTTGCCATTCATCACCATCATATCTGTGATTTTTTTATGTATGCTTTCAATTTATTCAGTGTGTTCTCCCAATGTCTTTTAAATATACTTAATGTCTTCCTTCACTTCACTATGTTGATTCATGATATTTTTTCAGACATCTCTGATTAGATGTTCCATGTTCTTCATCTCCTCCTGTTTTATAGTTTGCTCATTGGACTGGGCAATATCTCCCTGTTTCTTAGCATGGGTTGTAATTTTTTGTTTGGTGTCTAAGTCTCAGTTTATTTTGATGGGTTTATTCAGTTTATTAGCTTATCTTTCTACTCTAGGGTTTTATTTTGTTATTGTTTTTGTGTGTGTGGTATGTTTTCACTTTGACACTTCATTCTCACTATTCTATTTCTTTGCTGTTGTCTATGTTCCCTTGAGAAAAAATTATGGCTAGAGAAAATGAAAGTGGAAAGAGGAGAAAAAGGATACTAGTGTTAATGATAGTAAAAGGTAGAAGAAGAACTGCATAAGGCCTAAGAAAATGAATAAACTAAAGTAAGAAGTACAGAGGAAAAACAATAAAAAAAGTGGTATAGAAACAATGAAATAAGAAACAGAATAGCGAAAAACTATATAAAATCAATTAAAATGCTGAAGTGATTGGAAGAGAGAGAAAGAAAAAGAAAGAAAAGTAAAATAAGAAAGGAAAACAGAGAAAGAAGGATAGAGAAACAAAAACAAGAAAAATTGAAGACTAAACAAATTGAAGTGGAATGAAAAGAAAAGGGGAGCTAAGGAAGTGGAAACAAAATAAACAAGAAACAATACAGCATCACCTAATTATTTTTAAAAAAGAGAAAAAAAGAAGAAAAGTAATAAAAGACCAACAACAACAAGAGAAAGGAAAAAGGCTTTCCCACTTAGGTCCCTAAGGAGCTACTCAGGCTGCCGGTGTTCATCAGTCTCCTTGCAGCTTGTCTTCTGCAGGTTTTGAACAGGGTTTTAGTGAATAAACTGTCAAATTTAAAAAATGAACTCTTTTGAAGAAAAATAAGAGACCCAAGAAGAACTAATACAAAAAGAATGGCTATATGTTCCCTGTCATAATGTATCAACTGGACAGCTGATAACCTGGTGGATCACTTCTCTTAGAAGAACCAGAAATCCAAACAAGAACCTCATATATTCAAGGCAGGACGTCCTCCACTGAGCTTAAACCTTCTCCTTAGGTCAACTAGCCTTTCAGAAAGCTATCTGCCCACTTTCCCTCTGGCAGGTTAGAATCTTAGCTGTTTGCCAGAGTCTTGCTGATTAGGCACCTGTCTATCGCTGCATCCTCTCCATTCTAATTGCTTTCTTTCCCAGGATTGCTGGGTGAGACAGCCTCACTGCACAGATCCTCCCTCCCCTCTCCTGTTCAGATTGTGATCCCTTCTGTGATTCAGAGGGGGCTCAGTGATCAAGCTTATCACAAAGATATAACTATCAACCCTCTTCCAGTCCCCTTTTCCTCCCATGGAATCCTAAATATGATTTTGAAAACTTATTAAGATTTTCTTACCACCTGTTTCTATTAGGGGAGTTGGAATTTTAATAGTTTTCAGCTTCCAGACTAGCTAGTTGCCTGTCTCCACCTCCTCCCTTCCCAAGTTCCTCTCTCACAGGGCAGCTGGGTGTGACAGCCTACCTGAGCATATTTCCCTCTCCCCTCTTCCTGGGGCCACTTCATTCTTTGCTAGTATCCTCCCCAAGTTTCAAAGGGGGCTCTGGTGTCCAAACCCACAGAAAAGAAACTACTCGTCACCCTTCACCAGAATACTACTACTCCAAGAGATTGCCCCTCCCACTCACTGGCTGGTGTGAGTCAGGGAGGCCACAGTCGCTACCCACCTTGAGGGTGGGGCTTAGCTGTTCACCATTTCCAGCCACAGGAGTTAGCAACTCCTGGTTTTCCCTTGCGATGTTTCTTTGTCCAGTTCCCTTCAGATCAATGCCCTGAA
This sequence comes from Cabassous unicinctus, assembly GCA_029593785.1. NCBI lineage: Eukaryota > Metazoa > Chordata > Mammalia > Cingulata > Chlamyphoridae > Cabassous > Cabassous unicinctus. The sequence continues at coordinate 14,768 of JAQZBX010049861.1, forward strand.
GTCTCCTGCTCCGTGTGTTCCCAAAACAGCTCACTCAGGTAGGATTTTGCCACTTCTCAGTCACTTTTGATGAAAGAGCTGGGGAGTGCCCTCCTACAATGATGCCATCTTCTCAGAACATGCCCAGTATAGGTTTTAATCCTCTCACTGAAGTCCTTTATAAACAGGAATAAAAGCCAAAGACACAGGAAGAAGTGTCAGAGAAAGAGAGAAGCCTCTGTAATTTGACATCAAAGAACCCAGAAGAGAGAAAAGCCACAGATAGCACAGCCTAAAGCTGAAGCAAGGAGCCTGGGTAGGAAGGGGAGAGATGAGCAGACCCTGCCAGATGCCTGATCACCCACAGCTGAGCTCTGGTGTAAGGGAGCCTGGAGGAGAAGGCAGAGAACAGCAAGCCACCGATGTGTCTTGCCATTTGGAAAGAGTCCAGAATTGTCTACACCTGACCTTTGCGGAGAGTTTACCCTGATACCATGATTTGGGAATTTTTCCCATCTTCATGTAAGTTTTTAACTTAATAAATCCCATTATAGAAGCCAACTCACTTCTGGTATGTTGCATTTGCAGCCTTTAGTTTTAGAAAACTAGAACAAATTCAAAAGACACTACATATATATATTTTGTATTTTTTATTAAATGAGCACTAACTAGGACCTTCCCTGGTATCTGAGTTAGACTTGGGGCTCAATACAAGACCCTTGTGTTCCATGTACTAGATAAAATGAGGACAGGGAATCCTTAGGCAGAATCTTATGCATTCTTTACAAATGGACAAGCAGGTAATGAAAGCTTCAGCTGAAATTCTCTTCAGAGGGAAAAAGAAGATACGATCAAAAAATAAAAACCCTCTTCTCTCCAGCAGTCCTTCCCAGAAAACCAAGTATGAGATGGAACTTTCCACTGCTTATCTGATTTAGTCCTTACATGTGTTTACAAAGCTGATCCTCTTGCCACCACACATTTTAGAGGAGCAAACTGAGGCAAGAGGGTGAACTGACATTCCCAAGGCAGCCAGTTAGTGGTTGGCCATGTTGCCACTTTTCAATGGGGGGGCAGGTGCTCACCTTTGTAACCACGGGTCCAGGACCTGTTGGATTATGGTGAATGCACTGCATGTGGCCAGGAAGCCATTGATAGAGAAAAGTTGCCTTCTGGAAGATGATACCAAGGTCTCCCCCAGCTCCTCATGTGTGTCTGAATGGCTTCATGGTAAAAGTCTCACCTGTGTTCAAGGATGATTCATTATCACACTGGTTGGAGGGGTTCAAGAGGAAGATGCAATTAATGGAGGCAGCATGAAGCAGCAGGAGGGTTAGAGACAAGCACTCAGACTGGGACTCCAATTCCTCAGTGACTTGTGGCAAGAGGTTGTACAATAGAGTCTCCAGCACAAAAAGTTTCTCAGCTTTAAAAATAGAATTTAAAGTTCTGGAGTGATATAAAATAACAGTACTTTCAAATCAGTTTGTTAGCTGTGTCATAGGAACACCTGCCTGTGTTGAGAACCTGTGTGAGGAGAATTTTCCCAGTGAGCCTCACAAATTTTCTCCATTCACAAAATGAGAAAACTAGAGGTCAAGTAGCTGCTTCAGGTTCCAGGAGATCAGAATCCAGAACCATTCATACTCAGGCTGAGTGCTATTCCCTCCATGCTATGTGAGGTTGCATTTCCTCCATATCTGGCAGTTGGGAGGGGCCAGGGGCATGGACTAAAAGGACATTTTCTCAGGTCTCAGGGTGGTACTGCACTCACCCTTATACTGGTGACTTTCAACTACCTCCTCTTGACACAGGCATTCAACAGACATTTACAAAGTGCCCCCTGGGTGCCAGTCACATAGGCAGGCACAGTCTTTGTCCTCTTGGTGCTTAGAGCTGGGGTAGTGGTAGTGATCATCATGATGACTTGGAAAATGATGGTACAGAGATGAGGAGGGCACCCACTCCAGAAGTGTACAAATCAAGGCAGGCTTCCTGGAGGAATTGTTGTCAGAAGAGACTCCTCAGGAACTGTCCAGTTGGTGAGGTGGGTGTGTTTGAGAAAAGTATGCTTGAATGCTGGGCCACATTTAAAAAGGTATGCTGTGCCATGCCCAGGAGACCATGGGATGATGTTGGACTGTCATTTGTGGGAAGGGAGGTGTTGATTATGAAAGATATGAAGCTTCCTTTCCAAGGGCAACTGGCAGGGGGCTGAGGTATTTTGTTTATGTAATTTTATTTTCTTATTAAAGTGCTATCTTCCAAGTAGCAAAAGCTTCAGAGTAGGAAAAGCTCTGATGTGTCCTGGTGATATTTGCAGCTGTATTTACACAGAGCTTGGTTCTGATCATATGGGATCAGAGCCCAAACTCCTGTGGGATGGAGAAAGCAGACGAGGTTCCCTCTGTCACTTTTAACCTGGGCTTCGGGTATGAACAGTCTTGAAAGAGGGACCAGATAAAATTTCTTACTCACTTTGTGAACATTGATGCATCCCTTCCTTACTGAGCCTCAGTTTCCTCGTGTGTAAATAAAGGTATTAACTCCATTGTCTCTGGTTCATCTGGGCCTTACAGCCTGGGGAGGAACTGCACCCAGAGATTCAGGGCTGTGAAGGTTTAAGTGAAGGTGGGGTGTCTCCTCTCTTCTCTCTCCAGTCACCAGTAGACACTGGAAACCCTAGAGTCACCCCTCTTTGCAAGTTCTGATGGATGTAGGGTGATGGAATACCTGAAAGTAACTTGTTTGTTACCTCTTTGTAGGATATAAAGGAAATAATTATATTTAAATTAGAAGGTAATGAGATGCAACCCTACTATGGTGCCAGATTCTGTTTCTTGTGATTGAGAATATCCTGTTGAAACAATAAAGAATGAAAACCAGCTTCATCTTTTGGCCAGACCTGTACAGAATCCCCTGGCTTTCCTCACTTCAACTTGCTGAATTAACATGTAAAATTCCCACCTCAGGGTGGAGATATCCACCCCTTTTATGATCATGTAATGTATATCCAAGCAAAATTTCCTGAACATACTAATCACACAATTATATAATTAGCTATGTGTGTTCATACATGTGCATAAAAGATAATGCATAATCAAAGAAAATGCTAAGTAGAAGCTTAGGTATTTAAGCAAGAATGAAGCTGCAGCAGAGGGAGTCAGGTCTGAGTCTCTTTAGACTGGCCTTGTCTCCTTATCTCTGGAGACAAAATGAATATAAGTTCTGCCTAACACTCATGTTAAAGTTTTTCTCTACATCTCTGGTTATCCCCAAACGCCCAGCTTGTGTCCCAGGCAGCATTCTGCACACTCCTTCCCACCAGCTGCCACCTCCAAAAGCCCATGCTTGTCAGGAAGGGGCTGGGTGTCTGAGCAGGGCCTCACTTATTCTATGGCCTCCTGGAGATTATCCTTTGATATTCTGCTTCACCTCATCAACTTTTTGACACAAATGGCTCCTGGAGCCCACTCAGTTCTGGGGTCCTGCCCAGGGTTGTCCTTGGGATTCAGGAAGATTAAGCAGTTGCTTGTGTATGTATAAGTGACTTTATGTGTATGTGTTTGTGTGCACACAAAACACTTTTTTATTAATAACTTTTATTTATGAAGTACCCACAGTATTCTAGGCATTCTCATTGGTCTTTTTACACAGCCTGTCCTTAGTAATTGCATCAGTACATATGTCTGAGAAGGCCTAGTAGGCCTGGGGAGCCCCTTCATCCAGTCTGTCTCTGCCCTTACCCTCACCTGCATGGAGAAGCTGCAGAGAAGCTCCAGTTTGAGGATGCCTAGAGCTGCTACTTGAACAAGATCATGTGACTAAGATAATAGGATAGAAACCTGCTAACATGCAGATCAAAAACTACAATGAGATATCATTTCATGCTTTACAGAATGACCATTATTTAAAAAAATAACAGAAAACTGCATGTGCTGGAGAAGACATGGAGAAATAGGAATACTTTTTCAATGTTGGTGAGACTGTAAAATGGTACAGCTTCTGTTTGGTGTCCCTCAGAAAACTAAATATAGAACTGCCATATGATCCAGCAATCTCACTACAAGGAATGTATTCAGAAGAATTGAAAGCAAGGACATGAATAGACATTTGCACACCAATATTAATTGTGGCATTATTCACAATTGCTGAAATATGGAAACAACCCATGTCAATCAACCAATGAGGGAATAAACAAATGTGGTATAAACATACAATAGAATACTTTTCAGATGTGAGAAGACATGAAATTGGGATGAATATGACAACATGGATGGACCTTGAGCATATTATATAGAGTGTAGAAAGCCACATATAAAAGGACAATTGTTGTATGGTCTCAACTATAGGAACTAAATATGATAAATAAACTTATGAAGTTAAACTATAGAGTATATAAGTTAGTAGGAGATAAAATTTGGATTGAGAAGGGGGAGATTATCCTGAATATATGTAGAATGTTTAATAAGGTTGATTGTAATATATGGAAATGGATAGAGTTGATAGTAACGCATGATAATAGGTATAACTAACACTGCTGCTTTAAAAATGTGATTGTAGTCTAGGGAAGTTAATGTTAATAGAAAGACACTAGAGGATAATTTAGGAATTGTATAATATAATGATTTTGGTGGTATGTGATAATTATGGTTAATAATACAAATAAAATAATGTGCCTCTATTACAAGATGTTAAGAATATGATGATACATGGGAAAAATACAACTAATGTAACTTATAGATTATAGCTAACAGTAATGTTATAATATTATTATAGCAAAAGATAAGTAGGTATTATATCAATGCTGAAGGTCAAACAAGAATATGGGATTGAGTTTTATGAGATGTGAATATAGTCAGCCTTTTTAAAATTTTCTTCATTAACAAGGTGAACTCAGTCATATCATTTAACCAATCTGTGGTCATTTATTCATGTTTCTGAACATTGAAGAAACAATAGAGTTTCTTTATAGGATTAAATAAAATAAATGTGCCTGGACAGAATTTTTAAAATAATGCTTTGATAATTTTTTAAGCTGTCATTTGTCTTTTTTTTTTTTTTT